>JAAOMT010000176.1:234433-391148 GCA_016748015.1 Geosiphon pyriformis | reverse complement strand
AGCCCAACCAAGAACCTGTAGGTCCAAAAACCTATGTCTAAACAAACGCCCAAGAATGCCAAAAGCATTAGAGAATGCCATCAAAGCAGCAACCTTCCCTTCAGACTGCACCTGCTCAAAAAACTTTAGGCCATACAATGAGGGATGATGCAAAGCAGCGTCAGGAAAATCACGGGGGAGACAAGCTTTGGACCTAAGACCCTTTCTAACCAAGACATCCCACTTGCGACAAACATTAGATGAGACAAAACTGAACTGAGTACGATAGCTAACAATAGGCTGCAAAACAGCTGACACCAGATATGAGAATTGTTTGTCCGTAATAGCCTTCCTAAGCACAACATTGACGAAGAAACGTACATCCGCATGAGCCTTGGCAACACTCAGCTTGGAGAGCCCCTCAGTCGACAGAAAAATACCCAGATACTGATGTGCTTCTCCTTTCTTGGCAATAGAGATTGGCTGACCACAAATGTTCAGTGAAGCAACTTTAATGCCCTGATTGATGGAAATAGCCACTGTCTTCTTACTATTGATAGAAATGTTATTGATCACAAAAAATTCACTGGCAATGTTCAGAGCATATTGAGTAGAAGCCTGACAATTTCCAACCCAGATCGTATCATCGACAAACGCACCAGCCAAAAAATACGATGTCAAACCACCACTGCCTTCAATCCTGCCAGATTTCGAAACAAACTTAGTATTAATCCAGTACCCACACAATTGTTTGTGCCTTTTAACCTCACACAAAAGCGGATCGTAAAAAATCCTCCAAAGAAGTGGTGAAAAGACCTCACCCTGGTCCAGCCCATCATGCACCTTATAACCACCAGACAAATCAAAGTCAGTCATTACCCTATTAACTCTATCCTCATGAATACCACCAAAAAACCTTATGAACCTCTCACACATCTTGACACGCTGCAAACTAGCTCTTAAATGATGCCACCCAACTGAATCGTAAGCTTTCCGCATATCTTGCAAGACTAACCATAACTCCTTATCCTTCTCAATGGCATCCTCAATTACCGAACCGACAGCAAACACCGGAGATTGTGTTGACATACCCTTCAGCACCAAAAAGTTGTCACCCTGAAGAACATTGAACTTGCTACAAGCCATTGAAATACGGTCAGACAGAATCTTGGAAAGAATCTTCCTGGCAGTCTCAATTAAAGCAATGGGCCGAGTGTCGTAAGAACTCCATCCCAGTTATAAGGCTTAGGAATCATAGACACCCAAGCCCTCTTCCACAAAACAGGCACCACACCACCCGACAAACATTTATTAAACAGTGCCAGCAGACACCCCAAAACTACCTCACCACCATGTTTCCATAATTCATTAGGAACACCAGACAAACCAGCAGCCTTGCCATCAGGAAGACTACCAACAATAGAAAGTAACTTGCCCATACTGATTGCACTCATAACACCTGAAAAAGCATCATCCCTAACATAGTCTAAAGGCGTGTACTGACGAGCCCAAAGATCAGAAAGCACTGACTACACAGAGTGTTTCCTCGTCCACCCCTCCATTATTCCATCCACACTGGACTTCACCTCTTCAGGCAACAAAACCAGATTATCATCAACTATCAAGTGATCCAACACAACCTTGCGAAAAGGCTTTTCCAATACACTCCTGATCATACTACCCTTATCCGAACAGAAATTATCCATGCACTTCTCAATCGCCTTCTTAACCGAAGCTTCCTCAGCCAACTTTGACTCAAACATCTTCGACCTCCTGTAATCTCTATGAACCAATGACAAATGCCTAACAACAACATCAGATTTAACACCCGAGCCAACCAAATCCTTGAAAGCACGAGCCTTCACATCATCCAGAGTCGACCATTTACTCACAAGACGATCAGTGCCCAGCAAGTCACCAGAGCAAAATTTCTTGACAATCTTGGCCACCAACAATTCCAGACCAAAAAACCTAGAAGAATGTTTGTTTCTCAAACACTTGAATTCACTAAACCAATGCCTCGAAAATGTCACATCAGCAGAATCCACCACAGCTCCCACCAGAACTGCCCACATAGCATTCACATCACCACGTATTTCGGCACCAGAGAACACCTCACCCAAAGACAAAAGTTTAGCTGATGAGAGATCCTTAAACTTAGCCCATCCAACACAGTCAGCATTCCTGATTTTGAACTTCCAACGATCCTTATTTGCCTGCTTGCACAAACTGTTCAATTGTACATCTAGAAGCCCACCCAAACTGACTGAAACCACAACTGCCTTGTGATCAGTGTCAAAGAAATCCGAAACAGAGACAACTTGATGACCAGCAACAGCAGAAGACAAATTACCACCAACAAAAATGTAATCAATTGTTTTTCCAACCCCTCTCGAATTGCTTCACGTATAAGAATTAGCCAAATGATGACCAACAAATGAATTGACCAAACCCAAACTCAAACAAAACTTGAAACTAGCACTCCTACCAGATCCATTCTCATTAAGGTCCTCACCCAAGACAACAAAATTGCTGGAATTGACCGCCTTTGCAATGAGGATGTTAACTTCAGAAGCCTGACCAAATCTAGCCCCAGAGGAGGCACCAGCATACAACCCCAAAACAGTAACCGAGAGCTTGTCCTTAAATAGAAGCCGAACAGAAATAACCCGACCAAGAATCTCCTCCACCTTAGATACATGATGGGCCAAAGAAGTGTTCATAACAATCGCAACCCCAGTACCCATGAAACCTTTATCTAAGCCAGAAGAAAATACTCGCACTTCATCAAACTTATCCTTTATCCACGGCCCAAAAGAGGACCTCAACTTAGTCTCAGTGATAAAAGAAACCATATTTCCCGAGTTCACATGCCAACGAACAACATCCGCTTGTTTCGCAAGAACATTGATACCCCGAACATTGCACGTAGCAAATTTCCAAACCAAACTACTCATTGAGACGGAGGAAAAGCCAATGAACCCGATCCAGAATGCAGATGATCCAATCTATCCAAGACTGAGCGAACTGAAGCCTTAAGAGCCATCATATTCGATTCCAAACCGCCAATCTTGGCAGTCAAAACCTTAGAACTGCTCGGACTGAAATCAACAACTGACCCACCAACATTGGGAGAAAAAGAGGCAGACGACAACAACGTGCCATCCAACTCCAAACCCAGGTCCATATCTGAAACAACGGCAGTTGGAGACACCAAAGGAAAAGCTGAAGGAGAAGATGCCAATGGCACCAAGTCAACGAAACTTAACTTCTTTAAAATGAGTGAGACTTGGTCTGAGAGAATTTCCACAGAGCATTCCAGCACAGCTAGGCGACCACCTAGATCAGCAGCACTAGACGAGGAGGAATCCATTGAGAAAGCCATCAAACCAGAGACCAAACTGACACCAGGAGCACCTGAAGAGACAACACGAGAGGGGGAACTGCCTGCCACTTGGGCCCACGTCTTCCCACCAAAAAAAACTGGACGAGCGACAGGAGCCAACTTCTTCTTATATATCCCAGCTAGACGAACCTGATCTTGCTCAGAAACCACCCTTCTTCTTTGAACACCAGAATACATACCCAAGAAACAATTGACTGAAACATGACCAAATTGTTTACAACAAGCACAACTGGCCAAAGAAAGACCAGCCCAATGCAAACTCACATTCCTGAAAACTGGAACAGTACCAATAGCAGCCAATTTGGATGCCTCATCACCAAAACAAATTACAGCACATCTATCACGAACATATAAACTAGGGTTACAGCCGATATAACAAGTCTTTCCACCATATGATTCCAACAAATTGGAGAGGTCATGAGCATTAGTGCCAACTGGAAGAGTATAAAGTAAAGTCCAATGCTGATCCCTCGATACCCATGTTTGTTTATCAATATTTGCTTTTGCCACTCGGACCAAATCCTTTCCCATGAGCACAGATCATCTAGCTGCGACCAAATCAGCCATCTCAGAAGATTCATATTCTACCAGGGTCTTTTGCCAAAGACCAATAAGCTGCACTTTGATTAAAACAATCTTGCCAAACCTGGAGAACACCACTCCAATTGCCAATTTGGGAAGATCTACTGGGATATCTTTGACGATCACCTCCCGATCTGAACGGCTGTTTACTTTTTTTAGATCATCATTTACCAATATTTTTTCACAGATTGCCATTTCCCTTACCTTAAACAAACTTTTTTCAGAAGTAAATGATGATCTTATTATTTCAGGAAATTTTGAGGGAGTCGAAACCCCCCCAAAACCATCAATCTGATAAAAAATTTTTTTCACACAAACCAACTTATCACCAGTAGTTTTGCCAGGAACGGCAGATAGCTCAATATCCAATGCAAACAATTTTGACGAAATAAAACTCCGTTTCTCTGGAGCACGTGACCCGGCTGGAGGAAGGTGATTAAACCCACAAAATTTTGGACTCGGAAGAGGCAGAGTGTCTTCACCATCACTTAGCACGTTGAAAGAGAGAGGTGGCGGCTTACTGTTCAGAACATAGGTGCGAGTACGCATCTTCCTAGGCATGACATCATTCATGTCGTCGTCCAAACCTAAAGCATCCGACTCTGCATAGCTAGTTTCCTTAGCAACAACGTTTTCCAAGTTATCCAAGTCCGAAATGCCACTTATGCTGTCCACTTTGCTGTTGACCTCGCTAGCCCACGATTGCCCAATATTAGGTCCGTCACCACTTTTATCCATAATGTTCGAAACACCAGCAGACGACTCCACCAAACCGTCAACCACCACAGATTTCTTCGGCTTCTTATAGGATGCACCGCGAGATTGAGGACCAACCGAACGCTTATTTTTGACACCAGACTGGGTCCCCAACCCAGCCGAAACGGACCCAGAACCACCAGCAGCAACGCCCACCGGTTCCATAGCCACAAAAAGGGGAATGTCCGAAGAAATAACTGGAGAGAGGTGAAAAGGAAAGAGAAAAGAAAGGCTATTTCAATGATGACTCAAAGCTTTCGTTGTGACCAGAACATCAACGAAAGAAAGAGTTTTTTTTTTTTTTAAAAAGAAAGATATTGTTATTTTAAACTAAATTGAATTTAAAATTTTATATACTTTTTTTATTTAAAACCAAATATAAATTACATAATTTTTTTAAAATTATAATTTAGACCAATAGTTTTTGCATATAATTATTAATAAAATTAATATTATAATTTAGACCAATAGTTTTTGCATATAATTATTAATAAAATTAATATTTTATTTTATTTTTTCTTTAAAAAATTTTAATTAATTTAAAAATAAATATAGTTAAACTTAAGATAATCTATATTCTTAACAGATACAAATTGCTATAAGTTATTACAGATTATAGATTAAGTATATATAATATACATATAATAAAAATAGATGCAATATTATTAAAAAATAAATTTATTTGCATATTTTTATAAGAATTTTTAATTAGTTCATGTAATATTAAAGAAATTTGTAAGAATTATTTGTTTTTGTTTATTTTGTATTCTCTTATGAAGTATATATTTAATATAAACAAGCTTATTAACTATATTATAAAATTTTTTGCTATTTTTAAGCTCTATAAACTATTTAAGATTTGTAATAATAGTTAATACATTGTTATTAAAGATTTTTGGTCTTTTTTCTTGATTGTTATTAATATTAGTTTGCTGTTTAATTCACATTTATTGGAAGCTATTGAATCTCTAATAATTAAATTTATTTTCAAATTATCTCTTATAATTTGAACTGCTAGGCTTATAAGTAAAATAGCCAATTTTATGTTAGTTACTTTGTATAATTATATTATAGTAAATGTTGTTATAAGTAAACTTAGTAGGATATGATGATAATGCTTAGTGCTCTATTTTTGGGTTATCTTTCAAGGTTGTCTACTTTTTCTATTATGTCAGTGTTATTAGTCTCTAAAGATTTATTCCTGGATGTGAATTTACCCATTGAGTTCTTTGGTTATAAGACACAGAGTTTGTCTTTTATTGATTGCAATGTTTTCCATAATTGTAAGCTTTTTTTTCCACACTAATGAGTGCAGTTGTTAAGGTCCAGTGTTGTTTTTTTATCCTTCTGGTAAGCTACCAAAATAATGTTAATATCCAAAACTTAGGAGGAGCTTCCCTCTTTTACCAGACTATCACGAAGTCTATTCCAAGACAGTCAATTTTTCTATGTTGCTGCTTCAAACAAAAGAAAAAAAAAAAGAAAAAAAAAAGAAAAAAAAAGAAAAGAATTAATTCCTGTCAATTGCTGTAATCAAGAGCAATTGGTCCAAATTGTTAAGGGTTTAAGATGTTTATGCTAATGGCATCTGTTCTGAAACAAGGTAGGAAATACTGATTTTAATTTTTAATTAAAATCTATAAAATTGGAGAACATGAATTGGTAATTTGGATTTCTTTTTGGTTTTTGATAATTAGTGTATTTCGGACTATATATATATGATAAGTATAATACAGAGTAAAATTGATTGCTAATTAACTTGTCTTTTCAACTTCTATAACTACTTGCTTTTATACATTCTTTTAGTTTTACAGGATTGCTTTCAATTGCTTCACTATTGCTAGTTATTGCTCTTTATTGTTAGCTATTGCTCATTATTGCTAGCTATTGCTCATTATTGCTAGCTATTGCTTGTTATTGCTAGCTATTGCTCATTATTGTTAGCTATTGCTTGTTATTGCTAACTATTGCTTGTATTTGTCTTATGTTACCTCGAGTTGTACCATGTTTTTTTTGTCACGTTTTTTTGTTACGTTTTCTCATAGCTTTTTGGTTTTTCTACTCAGGTAACATTATCCCTTCCTTTTAAAATTGAGCTCCTGCAAAATCATCTATCTTAGTTAAGTTTGTGTTTTCTATAAAGAACTCAAATGTTGTTCCCAGTATTGCTTTTTGTAGAACTTCAAATTGGGTGTTTGTTATTTGTTTTATGTTGTTGACTGTGACAGTTTTCAGAGTTTCATCTAGTAGTACTGTTGAATAGTGTTTAAATGCTGAATATAGTCAATATGTTGCTTTGTAATATAGGTTTAAGTTGTTTTTTCCCATGAATTCTTCTACTTGTTTGCAGGCTTTTTTGTTGATTATTTAATGGTTGAGATTTTCATATGAGCTATCTAATTCTAATTGTAATCCAATTTTAAATAGCCAATAGATAAGTAAAAGTTTCTTTTTCCATTTTTTTGCATTTTCAGATGTCTATTTTTCTATTATTGGCTTTGGTGTTTGTCTGTTCAGACTCTTTTTTATTTCCTCAATTCTCATCTGACACAGTTCTATTTCTGTCATTTTCCCCTTCTTCTTAGCTGTGTCAGGTTCTATCTTTGCCATATCCCTTTTTTTTTTTCATAGGGAGAGATTTGCTTGTAAGAGTGGGACAGCTTAGTTCTAATTGAACTTTTGTCCATCTTTTTCTTGCTTCTATTTCTGTATTGTATTTCTTTTTTATTAATTGTGATTTCTATTTGAGCCAAAGATTGTTGAATTGCATCAAACAGTTGTTTTAAAAGTTGTAGAATTTGATCTAAAAGGTCTATGTTAAAAAAGATTCTATCATTTTCTCATTGTTTTCTGGATGGTATATATACTTGAATTTCCCAATTTAATTTGTTATGTGTTGTCTACGTTTTGATGACAATAATTGGTTCCAGATCTTGTGATATATCTTCTGGTCTGATTAATAAAATTTGTGTTCCTAGTTAATATACTGATAACAATGACTGTTGTTTTGCATGATAAATTTTTAATCAATTCTCATGAGCTACTTTTTTTAAAATTCTGTCTTCCAATCATAATTTGTAAGCTCTATTTCCTAAAGCTTTATGTATATGGAATGAGTCATCCTACTTTGGGTCAAACTTTCTACTCTATTGTTTTTCTGCTTTTATACAATGTAATAGTACTTGGTCTCCAATCTTAAATTCCATTAGTTATTCAAATAGGTGATCATAATGTTTTTTTTTTTGTTATTCTTGAGCATTACTAATATTGTCAGCTGCTATTTTATGATTGTTTTCTAATGTTTCTATTAGCTAATATATTCTTTGGCATAAGATATCTTCAAAATTTTTTTCATTGATAGTTTTTGTTGAGTAGGATGCTATTTTTCATTCAATAGATAATGTTGCTTTTCTTTCATAGACTAATTCGAATGATGTAAACTGAGTTGTATTTTGCTTTAATGTTTGATATGTAAAGAGTACAGAAAGTATGAATAAGTTCTATTCTTGTTTGTTTTCATAACTTATTTTTGCTAATGCTTTACATAATGTCCTGTTAAACTGTTCTACCAGTCTATTTGTTTGTGGGTGATATGGTAATGATAGAGGACATTTTATACCAAAATGTTGACTCAATTCAATTAACATAGTATTGACAAAATGTGTTCTTTGGTCTGATAACAGTTTTTTTGGACATCTATGTTTGCATATTAAATCTTGGTGTATGAATTTGGTTACTGTTTTGGCATCAGCTACTTGGATTGCTCTGTCTTTTGGCCATTTTATAAGGTAGTCTATGGCTACAGTAATGTAACAATTTCTTTTGGATGTAATCAAGAGAGAACCAACCAAATTGATCCCAATTCTATCAAATAGATTTCCAACTGGAATGAGTTGAAATGGTTTTATTATCTTGGCTCTTTCTTTTCATTGACATGAGTCACAATTGTGAACATATTTGAAAATATCCTTATACATCATAAGTCAATAGTATAGATTTGTTGTTCTTTCCAAAGTCGTGTCTTTGTTGAAATGTCCTATAGTTGGGTCGAAATGCATACTATATAATATAGTTTCTTTTTCACTATCTTTGATCAATCATTGTGGGGTGGTGTGGTTTCATTGTTCTTGACAATAGAGTTGGTTATTTTGAATAAAATAATTTTGTGCTTGTTTCTGTATGGTATTTTGTTCCTGTTGAAATAATATCTCCTTGAAATGTAGTGTCAATAGGTACTGATGTAATCACTAATAAGTAAGTGTGTCCATGAATTCAAGATTAGGTTTGTGACATCCTTGACAAACTATTAGCATTGGTGTTCTTGAATCCTTCTTTGTAATGAACTTTGAGTGAGAATTGTTGCAGATAAGTACTTCATCTTGCATATTTTTCTTCCAGCTGTGGGTTATTGAATAATCAGATGAGTCCTTTATGATTGGTATATAGGTCAAATGGTTGCCTAAGGTAGTATTTCCATGTTTGTACGGCCCAATAAATGACAAGGCATTTCAAATCCATTGTGCTATATATTTTTTCTGCTGAGCTGATACTGCAACTGGTGTAGACAATTAAATGTTCTCTTTTGTCTGGTTCTATTTGTAATAATACAGCTTTTAGTGCATTTTTTGATGCATCTGTAATAACAATAAATTGTTTAGTAAAGTTGAAATAGATTAGTATTGGAGATGTGATTAATTGCTGTTTAAGATAGTCAAAGACCTTTTGTTGCTCTTTTTTCTATAGGTATGGCATATATTTGAACAACAAGTGATGGAGGAGTTTTGTGATAGTTAAGAATCCTTTGATGAATTGACAGTAGTATTCAGCCAATCTTAAAAATCTTTATAGTTCTTGTAAGTTGATTGGGGCTGGAAAATCCTTGACCTTTTGGATTTTATCTGAATCAGGTTTTATTCTGTCTTTGCTGATCACGTGTCTTAATAATTTCAGCTCAGTTTTCCTAAAGAAGTATTTATTAGGGTTGAGTTTCAATCCAACATCTCGAAAGTGTTTGAAGACTTGTTGCAAATGGAGCAAATATTCATTGAATGTTTCTGAAAAGACATTTATGTCATCCAAGTATACTATGACTGATTTCCACAAGATTCCTTTATACATGACATCCATAAGACGTTGGAAAGTAGCAGGAGCATTGCACAGTCCAAAAAACATTACATTGAATTCAAAATTTCTGTTTCAGGTGGTGAATGCTGTTTTCCCTTTGTCTTTTAAGTTCATTTCGACTTGCCAATATCTACTGGCTAGGTCTAGTGATGAGAACCATTTCTTCTTTCCTAAGTTGTCTAAGATTTCTTGGATAAAAGGAATGGGATAGCTATCTTCTCAGATAACACTATTTAATTTTCAGTAATCCACACAAAATCATATCTTTCTATTTTTCTTTGTGACTAAGACCACAGGAGAGGACCAAGGGCTTAATGATTCTTTAATCAGTCCATTTTCAAGCATTTGTTGTACTTCTTGTTTAATTAGATTATCGCCAAATAGGGGTACTTGGTAAGCTCACTGCTTAATAGGTCAAGCATCTCCGGTGTCAATCTGGTGTTTCATGATGTCAGTGTGTTCAAACTCATTTTTGCTGACAAAGACATTAGTGTATTGGTTTAATAGAATCTTAAGTTGTATTTGCTGTAAAGTACTCAGGTTTCCCAAATTGAGTTTATTGATTTTTTCTGGTGTGAACAAATAACTTTTTTTTGGCAGGCTCTATACTTGTGAGGTAATATCACAGAACAAAAACAATTGAGTGAAATCTGGAATAAGCTGGAGTTTTTCTGGATTCTAAATATTTGAAGATATGAAACCAACGAGAGTTCTCTTAGGAATTTTAATAACATTTTCAGTCAGATTGTGGATGGGAATTTTGAAGTGTTTATGAGCTTTGGCTGATAAGTACAGATTAGCAATGTTGGCTAGCAAGCAGATCTTGAAATCAGTCTTAAAGATTAGTGCTTAGTTCTGAATTCTCCAGTTAACTTTGAAAATGTACTGCCAATAAAGAAGGATAGAAATGATAGTGTTGATGTAGATAAATTCTACCTGTTTACTATCCTCCTCTGTAAAATTGACCATTACATTCTCTATTCTACTTGACCCAAACTCATTAATTTCTCAGGCAATAAAGTCTAATTCTTTTTGGGTGGTAACTGAAATTAGTTGGGGTATTTTGACTAAAGGTAGGAAGATGGCTTGGGTGATTTTTTTGTGAGATTTGATCTTGTAGGATTTGTCTGAATTGTTCTGTAGCATTATAATGATGTTTTCTGTATATTTAGCATTAATAATTCCTCCTTTTACATTGATTTTTTTCTTTGCAAGGCTTGATCTAAATACTACTTGTACCATAATGCTAACAGGAATTTCTAATGCTATTTTGAGATCTATTTTTACCAAAGAATATGGGACTATAACTATGGGTGATTGTCCAGAATATCTTAAGTCAAAACCTGTGTTGGTCTTATGTGTTCTTTCTAAGTATATTCCTTCATCATTGTTACTGTATTATTTTAATTCTAATTCTTTGGAGAGATCAGGATATGTAAGATATTGTTTTATTTTGGTAGTCTGATTCAGCTCTTGAAATAACATGTCCTTGGTGAGTAATTCCTTTTCTTCCCTGGGCTTAGGTAATTCAGTAATCGGGTATAGGATTCTGGAAGGTGGATTGAACATGAAATTATACTTGTCATAGTATTGGAAATGGCAAGAAATTAAGCAGTGGTTGCATAGTTTGATATTTAGATTAACTAGCTGTTGTTTTTGCTCTTTTTGGGTCAGAGCCAATTCTTGATATTAGTTCTGAAATGCATTGGAGTCATCTGTGACAAAATTATCTACAGAGTAGTCAGGTCTATTATATTCAGGTGTCTAAGGGTTGTCCTTAATTTCTCATATTTTTTCAGGTATGATGCCTTTGGCTTTGGCACTTGCTATTCTCCAGATTTTGTGATCATCATGTGGATAACTGTCCAGCCTATTAAGTACTTGTTTTCAAGCATTCTTGATGGGAGTTTTTTTTTGTATCCAATCATTGATTAATATAGTGTACTGACAAGTTTTATCGTATGTTTTTCCTCTGCCAAGCACATCATTTCAGAGTCCTTCATCAGACAGGATCTCACTACATGCAAAGCACAGCATGTTGTCCTACTTGCCTTATCATTTCGGTTGTCCAAATTTTTTCAGTAAACAAGATCTGCAGTAGTATTTGGTGGTGGTAGGCCATTCTTTGTTGTTCTCAATATATGCACTCATTGTAGATAGCTTCTTTCCACAATTGATACATATTAGTTTTAGAGGTTGGAAAAATAAATTTTTTTGGTTCAAGGTTATGTATCCTAGTAATGACAATTGGGGTTTTTTTTTGGCTCTGCTTTTTCCTTTTTCTTCTCAGGTTGGTGATGAGGGTAGTTTAGTTCAATAATTATCTGTCCATAAAACCTGATAAATCTTGATGGCTGGTGGTAGTGGTATGTCTTTGAATTCAATAAGGGATTTCTTGTTATGTTGGGTTTTAAAGTGTCTGCACATAGCTGGGACTTAAGTATACTATCTGTTAAATATGAGTTGAAGTTCTTGGATGTTCCAGTTAAGAGTAGCATTGGCTTTTGACAACCAATCATTTTTTACCAGAGCTTGATATTGAGTAGCTTCTATAACAAGAACTTTGATAAGAATCTGGATTCCATTAATCTTGAAGGAGAAGTTGTCAATTTCTCCTATTGGAGTTTTTGTGTTTCTATTCACTGTAATGATTCAGATGATAGCAGCATGGTCTACTCAGTGACCTAGTTGGTCCATGAGCTGCTTTATGATTATGCTACTAGCTGATCCACTATCCAGAATTAATTTGATATCTATTTCTCCAACTTTAATATCAGTATATAGGATCATTATTGGTTTATTCTGATTGATGGCTGCTCTACTAAAAAGACTATGGGTGTTCAAATTATCAATGTCAAAAGGAAATATAGCAGCTAGGGTGGTATCCTCGGTAATAGTGGCTGGTGGAATATTGTTTTTTGTTTGCTTGAAAGGTTGGAAGATTTGTTTTACACCCCTTCCTTCCACAGGTGTAGATTTATCAAAACCCTGGTTTTCCATAAGACTGAAATAGGAAGCTTGATTCAGGTATTCAGTTGGTGCTGGTCGAAATTGAGCAAGACTGTAAGAGATTGGTCGAAATGGTCCATTGTTGGTTTGTGCCTAATTGTTGTTGGAATTCCTCCATTCTTAATTATAGTCTATGGCTTGAGGTTTGGACTGGCTGTAAGGGGGAGTTTGATAATGAGGAATTGTTTGTGTCATTGGTGATAGTTGATAATAATTCTGGAGTAATGATTGAGTATACAGGACTTGTTGTGCATATTGGGGTGGTTGATTTTAAGGGATAGAATATTGGAATATCATGTTTTGCTAATATCTTGGTTGCTGGTATTGATTTCCTTGATTTTGGTTTATTATTTTCTTTCTGCAGTTATGGACAATGTGTTTAGGTTTCTGACAGTAGTAACAGTTGTGGGAATTGGATCTCCAAAGTTGTTGCTGTTGTTGATGGTTCTGTTGCTGTGGATATCTGCTGTTGTTGTTATTTTCTCTCCATTGTTATAGGTGATTATTTCTGCTGTTGAATTAAATAACAACCTGTAACTTGGTACTCAAAAGCTACTTCCATTGATGATGTTTTGTAAGTGTTGTATCTGAAGGTTTTGATAGAGTCCTTTGTATAACAGACAGAGATTCAATAGTGTCAATAGTAGATGTATCTTTCCAAAAGTTTTCCCAATTTCTTTCTCAGCATGGTGGCTGGATTTAGTCTGGCAGTCGTGCCTTTCTAGTAAGCTATCCGATAATATATAAAATCCTACCCTTATTTCTGGGTCTTTTACCAGGCTATTTTTGATGTCAATAACTCAGTACTTAATCTTTTAATCAATTAGTATACAACAACAAAATCAAAGAAAGAAAGAAAATAAATAAAGAAAATAAAATAAAAAAAATAGAGAAAATAAGCCAAAGCAATTTGGTATGTTAGTATCTTGTCAATAGCCATGATCAAGAGCTATTGTTCTAGTATGATTAAGTATCAATTACTATCAACATGAAATGTTGATAGGGAGGAGTGGATTGTGATATAAAATAATTATTTATTTGATGATTGTGTTTCTGAGCTAAGGATTCTGTCATATCAATTCTGTCTTTTCTGTTTCTAACTCTACTGCTATATATACATAATTGAGATTCCTTAATTCCTTGATTCTTCACGACAGAAATTCTAAAATTCCTGGAATTCTGCAATTTCTATGTGAGGAATTCTGGAATTCTGGAATCCTGCAATTCTTCATTGGGAAATCCTGAAATTCTTGGAATCCTGCAATTCCTGAGAGAAATTCTGGAATTCCACATTTTACTACACTTATTTCTGATTGGCTAATAATCATGCTAATATATTTCCTATATTTCTATGAGTAACACCATTGTGGTAATTGGTAAGTTTCTGTGGTTCTGGCTAAGAATCCCTCAATTTTTTGAGTTAATTTTTCACTTAATTGGATTATCTTTGTGTCAATGTTAGAGGTTTCATTGATGGCTAAGTTAACAGCTTGGATATAATTCACTTCTTGTTCTGTGGACTCAAAATCACAAGTGAAAGTAACTGCTTTTTGTAGATTTGCTGGATAGTAAAATTGTATGGATCTTAGAAGGCTGCTTCTTAGTCTTTTAACGAATTAATTGAAAACTTGTGCAGTAGTATAATAATTCTGCTTAATGGCTAGGATTTGTCAAAAGACCTGATTGAATCTTCCGAAATAAGTAGTTACTGCTTTATGGTTATTTTGTTTTATTATATTGAATTGATTTTGCAATTGAATAAGTGTATTAGGGTCACAGAAGTATTGCAGAAAAGTGAGTTTAAACTCTGTAAAGAAGGTAGGCTTCTCTGCAAAACTCTGGTATCATGAATTGGCAGTTCTGGTCAGAAAAAATGGCAGTGCCTGAATTGTGTAATTGTCATCCCAACTATTAGTGGTAATTGCTTTCTTAGCATTCACAATCCAAAAATATGCATTATCTTCTTTACCAAAAAATTTCTCCAATTTAGCAATATTCCAGTAGGCTATGATCTGGTTAATAAGTGAGGTGTTACTGGTTATGTTTAAGAAGATTGGTGTTTGTGTATTCGAGTGTTCTCTGAGTGCTAATGCTGGTTGTTTTCCTTTGTCGCTTGAACTAATAGGTTGTAAGATAGTTGTTTCTTCCATCAAGAGAGATGCTGATTCTGCTGGGTTTTGTGCTGGTGGCTGTTTCCAAGTTGATGTGTTTTTTTCTGTTTGACTGGCTGTTGGAGTAAGATTTTCAAACAGCAATCTGTATTCTCTTAGTGATTTGATCCAACTGTGTTGACTCCAAGGGTGTGAATTTTTAGGAGTTCATGATGTTTCCAACTGGATTTCCAGGAGTGGGTTTAATACAATTCTACTTTGAAGTGTTTGATGATATAAAGGAGTTGTTGGGGAGAGGAATCTTGGTTTTTTGTTGACTATGGACTTGTCTTGGGCAGTTGTGGGATTATTGAATCCATCCTTGTATTCCTCTAGATTAGATTCTACTGGTTGTTATACCTAAGGGAATTGTTTTGTCACATAGTGTTTAATGTTTATATCGATTATGCATAGTGTTTCAGCAATTGCTCGAGTAGTAATAGTTGTTGAGTATCTTAGTAAATTTTGATGGATTTGTTCTCCAAATCTTCCTGTATCAGTTGCACAGCCTAACAAGCAGTTGATTTTTGCATTGATGTAAGTACAAAATTTACTTTCTGTAATGGTGGTTTCTGCTGGTATTTCTAGATCTTTCTGAAAGTATTGAAATAGTGCTCTTCCATACAAAGAGTGGTTCTTTTCTATTGTTCTAATAGTTGCCACTTTTGTGTATCTCTGAAGTGCTCTGTCTCTGTGAATTTATAACCTTACAGAGAGCACCAAATGTTATGGGTAAACTTGGTGGGGTATGGTGGTAATGCTTAGTGCTCTATTTTTGGGTTTCTTTTCAAGATTGTCTGCTTTTTTTGCTGTGTTAGTATTATCAGTCTTTGAAGGTTTATTCCTGGATGTGAATTTATCCATTGAGTTCTTTGGTTATAAGGCACAGAGTTTGTCTTTCATCAATTGCAATGTTTTCTGTAATTGTAAGCTTTTTTTTCTGTACTAACAAATACAGTTATTAGGGCCCAGCATTGTTTTTTTACCTTTCTGGTAAGCTACCAAGATAACATTAATATCCAAAACTTAGGGGAAGCTTCCCTCTTTTACCAGACTATTATAAAGTCTATTCCAAGACAATCAATTTTTTTATGTTGCTGTTTCAAACAAAAGAAAAAAAATAAAAAAATAAAAAATAAAAAAAAAATAAAAAAAAAGAATTAGTTCTTGTCAATTGTCATAATTAAGAGCAATTGGTCCAAATCGTTAAGGGTTTAAAGTGTTTATGCTAATAGCATCTGTTCTGGAACAAGGTAGAAAATACTGATTTTAATTTTCAATTAAAATCTGTAAGATTGGAGAACATGAATTGGTAATTTGGATTTTTTTTTGGTTTTTAATAATTAGTATATTTCAAACTATGAATATATAATAAGTATAATACAGAGTAAAATTGATTGCTAATTAACTTGTCTTTTCAACTTCTACAACTATTTGCTTTTATATATTCTTTTGGTTTTACAAGATTGCTTTCAATTGCTTCACTATTGCTACCTATTGCTTTTTATTGTTAGCTATTGCTTATTATTGCTAGCTATTGCTCATTATTGCTAGCTATTGCTTATTATTGCTAGCTATTGCTCATTATTGCTAGCTATTGTTCACATTTGTCCTATGTTATCTTAAGTTGTACCATGTTTTTTTTGTCACATTTCTTTGTTACGTTTTCTCATAGCTTTTTGGTTTTTTTACTTGGGTAACAATGTCAACTTTTTTCTAAGAATTGTTCATATAAAAGCTTACTAAAATATATAGTTACTTTGCTATAAAAGTCAACTTTTTTACAAAAATTTTGTTTGTAGACTAGTCTAATGATTATAATAAAAAAAAAAAAAAAAACATAAAAAATATATAATTTTGTTAAGAAAATTGTTAATAATTTATTGAAATTAGTAGCTAATTAATTTCAAATGTAATTATTTCAAGAATTGGTTTTCAAAGTATATTTTTTTATTTTGAATTTGTATTGTAAGATAATTTAAAAAAAATAAGATATTTATAATAAGATATATTTTCTTGAAAAGAGAAGCTTTTTTTTTATATAACTTGTTATAGTACTAGTTTATAAATTGAACTTTTTTTTTTGTTATAATTTCAGTAAACAAAAAATATATTTTGTTAAACTACAAGTTATTTTATCAAACTATTAACTATTTCAATAAATTATTTATTATTTCAGTAAATTTTAGCAAATTCTTGAATATTATATAGTTTGAAGTATTGTGTAATTTAATCATTCTAATTTCTATTTGTACAAATAGGGTTATTAATTAAATAATAATATTTGATAATTTAATTAAGTAATAAGTGATAATTAAAACTATATTAATGTATGCTAATTAATAATAAAATTATAAGAATAATTTCATGCTAATTAATGATTAAAATTTTACTGGTAACAATAGTAACCATGAAACCAACTGGCTTAACAATAAAATTAACTAGAGCAGAAAACTTAACCAATTCAAATTCCAGAAAAATTAATTAAAAAGAAACTACAGAATCATTAGTTATTATATTAGCAGAAAAAACTAAATCAATCAAAAAACAAGAAGCCAAAGGAAATACAAGAGCAGTAGTTTTAATATAAGACTTGTTATCAACAATATGAGGAATAAAAGTCTTGGAAATCTTAAGAAAAAGAGATAGAGACACTTTACAATTTAAAACCAGATGATTTAAACTCTAACATCAAAAGCAGCACTAATTTCTAGAAGTTTCCTACCAGATATAATATTTTCTCAACATATTAGTTTTAATAACTACAGCATTTAAATCAACTTAAGATCCAAATATAACCAGAAAAAACCAAAAACAATGACCAAAATTAAAAGAGCAAAAAATAAAACATATCTAACCACCAACCTGAAAAATTATATCACTAATTTCAAAAACAGTACAGCCAAAAAAAAGATTAACCAACTTGGCCTTAAACTTATTATAAGACAGAATAGTTTTATTTTGATTTATTAAGAAGAGAATTTTAATACTATTTTTGTTTACTAAAACTAATTAATAATTCAAAGCAGATACAACAAAGTTTAGTTTATCAAAATAAATAATTATATATTATCAAACACTAGTAGACTTTAGCACAACATAAACAACTTCACTAAATACACTAAAAACAGTCTTAATATTAGCAACAAACATATCCAAAAACATATTATACAGTATAATAGCAGCAGAAAAAGAACCAAACTTAGAAATTACCAAAAACTTGGCAATTTTAAGAATGGCTAAATAAACAAAACTTGTAAGCTCAACTAAAAAGGCAGTTTTCAAAGACTCTTAAAAACCAAACTCCATACAGAAAAGCTTTATATTGTCTTTTAATACCAACTTTACATTCAAAAAACCATATACAAACTGGAAAACAGTTTTAATATAAACCAATTTAATCTTAAAAATAGCACCAAACACTAAAGTAGAGACTATCTACTTAGCAAACCTTTAACAAATAGTGATAATTTTTTAAGCACTACCAGTAACAACACTAAAAATTAGAAAAAAAATTCAGTTAGTTTTTATCTGATTAGCTTAGTTTTTAAAAACAAGTGATTTAATAAAAGACTATTGTTTTGCTTTTAAAACCAACAATAATCTGTCAAAAAATATTATATTTAACAATATAGCCAGTGATTAATCTTAATCTATCTTGGAC
This sequence comes from Geosiphon pyriformis, assembly GCA_016748015.1. Classification (NCBI taxonomy): domain Eukaryota; kingdom Fungi; phylum Glomeromycota; class Glomeromycetes; order Archaeosporales; family Geosiphonaceae; genus Geosiphon; species Geosiphon pyriformis. Next base: position 372,478 of record JAAOMT010000176.1, on the reverse strand, counting down.
AATGTACTAGATAATACAATAGAGATTTTATTTAAGATCTTATTAAGAACCATAAAGGGGTTTAGTATAACAATAGTAAAGATAAATAACTGTTCCTATTTTTTTGAACTTTTAGTCTTTTTAACCATTTTTTTTCAAAAAAATGCTAGCAACACCTAATATAAAAACTATAAAAGAGAAAACCAGCTTATTAACTAGTCTATTATTAAAAAATTTTGGAATTTTTAAAAAAATAAAGACAACATTAAAACCAATCTAAGTGTGTTTCTTTGAGAAAACTTTAATTAATAAAAAATTAATTAAAGATAAAAAAAATGCTTTAGCAATTACCAAAGGCAGCTTTTTACTATTATTAGCTAAAAAAAAGCTTTTAAAATGTTCTGTTTAGCAATTTTTACAACAAAAAGAACTTTTCTAGTTGAAACTTTATTAAATATCTTAAAAAAAATAATAAATATAGCTTTTTTATTCTTTGCTCTAATTATAATTATAAAATTAAAGAAACAAAATTTTATTTCTTATATTGTTTAAATTTTACTTATTAAACATAATAATAATAAAAGTAATAAAAACAGTTTTATAAACAAAAACCAAACTTTAATATTTGTAATAATACTAATATTTAAGTTTTTTATTAATATATAATTTTTATATAAAGTATTAATCTTAAAAATTATATTATTAAGAACTTTTTTAAACTTAAAAATAATAATAATAATAATTAGTTAACAATAATTAATATTAAAAAATTAAAAATTAAAACAAATTTAATTATTAATTTAAAAAACCAAAATTATTAATTTCAAAAATTATATAGCCAAAAAAAAAATTAATTAATTTGGTTTTAAATATATTATAAAAAAAAAAAAAAACAAATCTTAAAAGGAAAACTCTTTGTCTCCTTAATTTTATGACCATAACCAGAGCAAAGAGTAAAAAGGCTGCACCTGATATCTGTCCTAAGATATCTAATAAAATTTCAACCAGAGGAGCTCTTTCTGTTGTAGAAGCGACTAGGCAAAACGTTTTAGAAGCCTTCCCCTTACCCAGTAATCGTGAAAAGCTGTCTTTGGTAGTCACTGAATTAACTTCCTCATCTTTGGCTGGTTCTTCACCAGTCAAAGTTCCTTCAAAGAGACACACTTGGATTAGTTCCAGTGTTGTCTCCACTCTGACTAAGAGCCCAAAAGTTTTTAATAATAGACCAGTAAATAAGCTGGTCTTCCCCTCTATAGACTTAACACCTGGTGCTTTTGGTACCACTTCTTCAAAAAAAATGGTCAAAAAGACCAAAAGTTCAGAAAAGTGGGAGCAGTCACTTGCCTCTGCTATTGTTACACTGAACCCCTTTGTGGTTCCCAATGAGATCTTAGATGAGATCTCAGTAGTGTCATCTGGTACGTTATCCAAAATGGGCCAAGATCAACCACTGGCTGTGTTGCCAAATGTGGTGTTTTCTGGCAGATCATCGCCAGTTTTAGAAGCAAAACAATCTCCTCCTGTTGGGTCACCTGTTCTTGAAAACTGGGCTGATCAAATGGAAACTGATTTATCTCCTCCTCTAGTTTTTGGTGCTACTTCTGGTGGTGCTTGGAAAACTATTACTAGTTGTCAAAGATTTGCTCGGTGGGTGGCCTCCATTCTGGTGCCTGGTGCTACTTTTAAGATCAAATTGGCTCATGTTAAGACTGTTTTTCAGTCTGTGCATGGTTTCTTGGGTGCTAAATCTGTTTCAAAAGACAATGGGAAGCTTTTCTGTGTGGAGTTTGCTTCTCAACAGTCTTTGGAAGCTGCATTTCTGGTTGAGCTTACAAGCTCTGTTCATTTGGCCACTCTTAAAATTGCCAAGTCTCTGGTGGTTTCTGAATTTGGTTCCTCTTCTGCTGCTGTTGCGCTGCATGATGTACCTTTGGGTGTATCTGCTGCTGACATTAAGTTGGCTCTCAGTGTGTTTGGTAGTGTCACTCGTGTTGTGCTGAAGCCTGCTGGCATTTGGCAGTATGTGGTGGCTTATTTTGAAAAGTTGGACTCTGCTGTGTTTGCCTTGAAGCATTGGTCAGTCTTAATGGGCAAGGATAGTGTTAGAATCCTCCCTCTGATAAATCAAAATGAGACTATTTTGTCTTGTGATAAGTTTAGGGCCAAATTAGTCAACCTTCCCCCTGGCTGTACTGCCTTTGAAATCAGTGATATGATTTTTCAGATTGGTGGTCAAACATGTTTCATTTCTTGTTCTTCTGATTCTGGTCGTCGTTCCTGGTTTGCTTTGGTTACATTTGACTCTCAAGGTGATTTGGATTCTGCTGTAATCAAGACTAGTACCCTAAAGAAATGCTGTATCTGGTAAGAAACTTCTGACTGCTGGCGCTACTTTAGGTGTCAAGAAATGGGCCATTTGGCTGCAAATTGCAAGATTTCCCCACCTTCCACTCTCAAGGTTCTCAAAGTTTTCAAGTCTTGTTTTGTGGGTTCTGCTTCATATGCCAAGACTGCTGCTCCTTCTGGTCTTTCTGAGTTTCCTTCTTTAGTGGCTTCTTCAGCTTCTGCTGTTGATCCTGCTGTTAGTTCCAGGTTGGACTTTTTGGAAAAGCAGATTTCGGATCTGGCTGCTCTGGTTAAGTCTATTGTTGAGCCTATTGGTTTTTTAGTTGCTTTGGTGTCTCGTCTTTTTAATGATAATGCCATTAAAGCTGTTCAGGTCGAGAAAAATATCATTTCCATGAAGAGTGCTGTTAACAATTTTTCTAACCTCTTGTTTGGAGTTTCCAAGAACATTGTTTGTCTTAGATCTGAGGTTGACTTTGGTAAAATGGATTATGATGGTGTTCTGGCTGCTAAGTCTTCTTTTTTGAGTGAAGACACTATTGAGTATGTCATTGCTTTATGGCGAATGTTTGGTGCTGAAACCAGAAGCAATATTGAGTCTACTAGATTGTTTCTTAGTGAGTTTATTTTTGACTCTAGGAATCTAAATGGTATCATTGAGAGAATTCATGGGTTGGGGTTATTCTCACCTACTTTTGATTCAGTGTAGTGAGTCCTTGATTGGACCGAATGTCTGATTACATGTAGAAAACACATGATTTATGCCTATAATGTAATCTCTTCTGTGGTATCATAGTTTAGGTAATATTTGGGTCTCGCTTATTAAAATATAAAAAAAAAAAAAAAAAACAATATATTTTTTTTAATTAATAAGAAAAAAAATTTTAATATTATTTTTTATTAAAACAAATTAACAAAAAAAAATAACTTAAATAGTTTTAAAAAATTTGAACTATATAATAATATATTGTCACAAATTAACAAACTTTAACTTAATATTTAAAATATTTTTGATTTTATTAAAAGTAATATTTAAAAATATTATATAAAATTAAAACAACAGAAACAAAAATAAATATTATAAAAAATTTTGTAATTTGAAAATAATAAGAAAAAAAATCAAAAATTTAATTAAAAAAATTTAAAATACAAATTTTATATAAAAAACTTAATTTTATTTTTTATTTTTTATTAATGTTTTAATAAAATATGTCAGAAAACTATTTAATACAATATATTAAACTAAATAACTTAAATTAAATATTAATTAAATATTTTTTATATGTAATTAACCACCTAAATTAATCAAAACACTAACTAAACTGAACTAAAAAAAGCTAGAATTAAATTTTACTTACTAAGTTTCTTAATAATATTATTCAAATTTCTAGATTTAAAAATAAATTTACTTAAAAACAGTCTAATTTTTTTAATATTACTCTTAACTTTAAGATTTTATATTTATTATAAAACAATTATATAGTCACATGTTTTTTTACTTAAAAAACATGTTTTAGCAGTACTTAAATTATTATTATTCATATTACTATCAACTTTAGTTTTAAGACTGACAAAATTTTTAAACATACTAGCCAAAAAAAAAACAAATTTTTAGAAGATATTAAGCATAATAAGCAGATTTTTCTTAATTTTGTGATTTTTGCATATATTTTTAAACATAAAAAAAGTTTTTAAAGCAACCAAAAAACCAATAGATTTAATAATAGACTTTACTAAAACAACCAAATCTGTAATTTAAAATTTCAATAAGTCTAATCTAGACTTAATAGCAAAATCAACAGCAAAAACAGTTAAAAGAACAGCAAAAAAAATAATTAGAAAAACAAAAGTCATAACATAAGATTTGCTATTAACAACAGATAATATAAAAGACTAAAAGCCAATAACAAACTTAGAAGACAATTTAATAGAAAGAAATAGAGACATTTTATAATTAAAAGTTTTTTACCAAATACAATACTTGTACAAAGTACCAGTTTTTATTACAACAAGTTTCAATATTTTATAAGACTCAAAAATAACAACAACAAAACATTAACAACAATAAAAATTTAGAAAACAAAAAAATAAAACAAGTATGATCATCAATCTGAAAAATTATATTACTAATTTTAAAAACAATATAACCAAAAAAAAAATTGATCAATTTGGTCTTGAAAAAATTTCTTGAGATAATGATTTTTTTTTAATTAAAAAGAAAAAAAATTCAAATACTGTCTTTTTTATTAATAGAAACCAGTTACTAAAAGCAATAACAACAAAAAAAAGTCTTTAAAATTAACAATAACATATTGTTACAAACCAATAGACTTTAATTTAACAGAAATAACAACACCAAAAATACCAAAAGTATTTTTAATATTATTAAAAGATATATTAATTAAAATATTATAAAATACAATAGATATAAAGAGAAAAGAGCCAAAAATTATTACAAAAACTTTTGTAATTTAAACATAATTAAAAAAAACCACTAATAAAAACTTTAACAATAACAACAACTAAGAAAGCTTTAAAAACAAAATCCATACAGAACAACTTAATATTGTCTTTAAAAACCGATTTAAGTTCAACAAAATTAAGCAACAAATAAAATAAAAAATCAATTAAGACTAACTTGATCTTAAAAGTAAAATCAAACATTAAAATTAAAACTACCTATTTAAAAAATTTTTAACAACTAAAAATTGTTTTTTAAATATTATTAAAGACAGTATTAAAAAACAAAAAAAAAGATTAATTCAGTTTTTATTTAATCTATCTAATTCTTAAAATTAAATAACTTAATAAGTTATTTGGTTCTAAAATCAGTAATAATCTGCTAAAAAACATCATATTTGGCAATACAGCCAATAATTAATCTTGGTTTATTTTAGAAGATATGCTGTTATTATTGTTATTCATATTAAAAAAAAAGCTGGTTACTATTAAAAAAATTTTATTTAAGATCTTATTTAGAACCACAAAAAAGTTTGATATAACAATAATAGACATAAATAACTGCTACTGTTTTTTTGATTCTTTGGCTTTTTTGGTTATTTATAAAAAAATAGCAATAATATTAATAATAATGGCAAGAAAAATTAACTTGTTAATTAGTCTATTATTAAATATTTTTGGGCTTGTAAAAAAAGTAAAAACAACACTAAAACTAATTTAAGTATATCTTTTAGAAAAAACTTTAACTGAAAAAACCACTAATTAAAAGTAAAAAAATGTTTTAAAAATCATTAAAAACAGTTTTTTACTATTAATATTTAAAGAAAATATTAAAATGTTTTGTCTAGCTGCTTTAACAATAAAAAGACTTTTTTTAAAAAAAATTTTATTTTTTGTTTTAGTTATAATTATAAAATAAAGAGAAAAAAAAGTTATTTTTATAATTAACTTTAAATTAAAAAAATTATATATAGATTAAAAACAAATTTTATATAAATTATTTTAATATTAATAATTTCTAGCTATTATTAAAAAAAAATTTTTAATTAATTAAATTAAGTAATTCTATGTTTTAAATATAATTAAAACAAAGAAACAATTATTATTTTATTATATTTAAAAATATTATAAAACTATTTTTAATAATACAAATTTAAGTTATTTTAAAATTTTTTTATTAAAATTTAAGTTTTTTAATAATAAGTTTACATTAAATTTTTGTTTATTTTTAAAATTTTTACAAAAATTATTATTAATAATATTAATTTAATAAGTATGATTTAAATATTATCTAATATATATAAATAAATTAAGTATTTACAACTTATTATTATTATTATTATTATTATTATTATTATTATTTTATTTTTTAAATATTAATATTAAAATTTTTTAATATTGTTTAAAACAATAATTTTGTGTTTTTAATTAAAAATACAACTTTAATTTTTTTTAACTATTTTTAATTTTGTTTTATTTTTTATTATTATTAATTAATAAATAAAAATTCAATTCTTATTTATTATAATATAATAAAATATATATTTTATAATAAATACAGCTTATACAATTTTAATACATAATTAATTATTTGATTAATTAAAATAATATTATTAATTGAAATTTAAATTATAATTACTATTAAATACAAATTAAAAAATAAAATAAAATTATTAAAATTAATTATTAAAGTTATTTAAAAATCACAAAAATAATAAACCATATTATTTAATCTAATTCTAATATTATAAATTATTTTACAAATTTTATTTTTACATTTTATTAAAAATTATTATTATTTTTTTTTTATTAGCTTTATGAGTGAAATCTAAACACAACCTAGTGCTATATATTAAAGAAATAATCTATACTAGGCATGAATCATGTATTTTTCATATGTGATCAGCCATTTAGGCTAATCAAAACAACACTACACAATTATGTGAACTGAAACTAAGTTATCTATGTCTGAAAAAAACAAACAAGATTTGCAAAAGCCAAAACAAACACCAAAAGCATTAGCAATGCCAAGGAATTTGACCACTCCAGCCAACAATCCTGAAACCAAACCAGAAACTGAGACAAGAACTAAACCATTAAGAAGAATTGATTCTTTCTTTTCTATATAAGCACAATGTTTAGTATAAACTGACCAGATATCACTCCTAAAAGCAAGACTAAAAAAGTGCACAAATTTGACAATCTCCAAACAAGCAACCTTGGGATCTTGAAAAATGGTGACTGCCTTATGAAACCAACTGCCAAAAACAAAACCCTTATAAAGAACCATGGACAAAGAAGAGTCAGAAACACAGGATGATAACAGTTGCAATATGCTATTACTCATAAAAAGAAAACAGATATAGAAAATAACAGACTAATAAGAAAATAGTATTTAGTATGTGAACACATTGCTCAGCAATGTGAAGCAATGTTAGAAATCATGGCACATTGCTCAAGAAATCATAGCACATCACTCGGAAATGTGAGTGATCTTATAGAACATCAATTATGTATATATAGTGGTAGCATTAGAAGTAGAAAAAAGACAGAATCCTTTAGTTAGAAATCTTCTATTCACAAATATTAAATAAATAAATCATTTCCCATCCAAATCCACTCTCCACTATCAATACTTCATGTTGATAGTAATTAATACTTAACTATACTGAAACAATAGCTCTTGATTATGGCTATTGACGGAATACTAACTTGTTCATTGCTTTGGCTTATTTTTTTATGTTATTTCTTTTATTTTCTTGTCTTAATTGTTGTTATTACTAACTCTATTGAGAATTCACACATGGGATACTAACGTCAAGATATAGCACTGGTAAAAAACCCAGAAATAAGGGTAGAATTATATATATTAACAGATAGCTTACTAGGAGAAACATCAGCCATTATGTTGAAAAAAAAATTAATGAAACTGCGGTTTTGGAAAGCTATGGATAAAACTATTACCATTGAATCTCTGTTCATTATACAAAAAACTCAACCAAAATTTTCAGATAAACACATCTTCAGATTTCTATCATTGACAACAGCTTCGAGCACCAAGTTGCAGATTTGTTATTTACTTTGAGACCCCAAATAATCACCTGTAATATTTGGTGCTTCTTGTGAGGTATAATCTTACAGAGAACCAGCACCAACAAAAAAATCAACAGTGGTAGAATCAGAAAGTATAGAAGCAAACCATTTAGGATTCGTGAAATTCTTATTTTAACACTACTGTCAACACTTGAGATTGAATCACAATCAGATATTAGCAGAATCAGTCTTTAATTTCTACATTAACAAAAAAATTGCCTATTTTTTAGAAACACCAGTAAATACTGAATTAGCAAGAAAAACTTTTTACCATGAATTAATCCAAAACACCAGCTTACCAATAAATTATAATTTCACATCCATCATTACTGAGATTAATAAAGAAATTGAACATCATACACAACAAAAATACCTAATTATTTATGTCAGTAAAGGCAAAAGAAAATTACAAACACCAGCAGTAATATCTTAATGGATCCAACCACCCACTTGAAAGAAACACAGAATTGAATCACCTACAAATCCATCATATTATTATACTTCTAGAAGCACCATCAATATTACATCAGCAAGTGTGTTTACATTAAATACAACATCAACATTTGGACAATTTCTATTCCAAAATAAACAAAAGAAAGAAAATCTATTAGGACCATATGGTATGTACTTTGAGAGATTTAAATTGAGATCACCAATGCCATCAGAAGTTTGATCATCACCACTTCAACCAGATTTCGGAATTACTGATCTGTGGGAACCAACTAAATCGGAAAAAAAACAAGAAGAAGAAAAGAAAAAAGAATTTGAAAATCAAGAATTCACTTATTAGAACCTAATTACGGAGAACCTGGATATTGGAACCCCAAATTTTCAGACTTAGCAAGATCAAAATCTAGAAAATCCAGAAATTGAAACTCCACCAAATCAGAATGACCGAAACCCTGACTTAATTAATCAACAAAACTTACCTCCAAATATTGTCATCAATCAGCCACCAATTAAACCAATTATCAAACCGATTTAACAGCAGCAAATACCCTTTCAACAGCCACTACTACAGCAACTTATTTAGCAACTGGTTCAGCAACCGCTGTTACTTATAAAAAAAAACAGATATAAAAAATAGCAGACCAATGAGAGAATAGTATTTAGCACATGAGCACATTGCTCAGCAATATAGAGCAATGTCAAAAATCATGGCACATTGCTCAGCAATGTGGAGCAATGTCAGAAAACACAGCACATTGCTCAGCAATATAGAGCAATGTTAGAAATTAGAGCATATTGCTCAGCAATGTGAGCATTGTTCAAAAAATCATAGCACATTACTTGAAAATGTGAGCAATCTTATAGAACATCAATTATGTATATATAGTGATAGTATTAGAAGTAGAAAAGACAGACCTCTCAGTTTAGATTTGATCTAAGCAACCTTCCATTCAAAAATATCAAATAAATAACTATTTACCATCCAAATCCACTCTCCACTATCAACACTTCATGTTGATAGTAATTAATACTTAATCATGCTGGAACAATAGCTCTTGATTACAGCTATTGACAGGATACTAACTTGCAATTGCTTTTGTTTATTTCTTTATTTTTTTTTATTTTTTTTTATTTTTTTTGTTATTTCTTTGGTTTTACTAAATTGATTAAGAATTAAGTGCTAAGATACAGACATCATAGGGACTGGTAAAAGACCCATGAAACAAGGATAGAACACTCATAGGTTTGAGAATAGCTTACCAGGAGGATTACTGGCCACCACGCTGAGAAAAAAATTTGATGGAATTGTAATTCCGAAAGGCTACTAAAACAACTATTAAATCTCTGTTCATTATACAAAAGACTTCACAACCAAAACTTTCAGATATTAACACCCGAGTATCAACTACACACCAAGTTACAGATTTGTTATTTGACTTGAGACCCCAAATAATCACCTATAACATTTGGTGCTTCCTATAAGGTATAATTCTACAGAGAACCAGCACCAACAAATAAATCAACAGTAGCAGAATCAGAAAGTATAGGAGCAAACCATTTAGGATTCGTGAAATTCTTATTTTAACACTACTGTCAACACTTGGGATTAAATCACAATCAGATATCAGCAGAATCAGTTTTTAATTTCTACATCAACAAAAAAATTGCCTATTTTTTAGGAACACCAGTAAACACTGAATCAGCGAGAGAAACTTTTTACCACAAATTAATCCAAAACACCAGCTTATCAACAAATTATAATTTTGCATCCATCATTACTGAGATTAATAAAGAAATTAAACATCACACACAACAAAGATACCCAATCACTTATGCCAGTAAAGACAAAGGAAAATTGCAAACACTAACAGTAATACCAAAACAAATACAACCACCTACTTGGAAAAAAACCAAAGTTGAATTACCAACAAACCCATCATATTACTATACACCCGGAAGCACCATCAACATTACATCAACAGGCGTGTTCATATTACACATAACATCAACCTTTGGACAATTCCCATTTCAGAGTAAACAAAGAAAAGAAAATCTTCTAAGACCATACAGTGCATATTTTGAAAGATTTAAGTCCTAATTGCCAACACCATTAGGACTTTGATCTCTGCCACCCCAACCAGATTTCAGAACCACAAGTCTCTGGAAAGTAACAGAATCAGAGGAAGAACAAGAAGAAGAGGAAAAAGAATCTGAAGATCAAGAATTTATTTACCAAAACCTGATCTCAGAAAACCTGAACATTGAAACCCTGAATTTTCAGACTCAGCAAAATCCAAATTTAGAAAATCCAGAAATCGGAACTCCAAATTTCTAAATACAACACAATTAGAATGATTAAAATCTTGACATCAATAATCAACAACACTTACCTCCAGTAATCGGGATTAATCCAGCTCTACCAATTAATGAACAGCAACAGCAGCTACTCCAACCATTTCAACAACCACAGCAGCTGCTTCAACAGCTGCAACAACAACTGCAACAACCAAATGTCAATCCAATGGCTTACACTCCAATAGCGAAACTTGAGAAATTCACCAGCAAAGAAGATGATGCCCAAGTGTGACTAAATGATGTGGAGAAAGCCATCACAGCCAATGGCTGAAATAACACCAGAGCCATGCAGATTATTTCTTACTTTCTCCAAGATACCACCAATTTATGGTATCAAAGCTTGGCTAACAAACCCCAAGATTTTGCTGTATTCAAGCTTGCATTTTTATAATACTTCAGCAACAACAATAGTATTAATTGGCTAGCAAACACTTTTACCACTATCAAACAAGAAGAAAATAAAGCAGTCACTATTTACTTAGAATGCTTCCATAGGAATCTGCACCAGATTCAAGCAATTCAGGCTGATTATTTTACAGCATCACAAATCCTAAACCAATTTATTAGAGGCCTGTGCAGTAGCATCCCCCAACATGTATACTCAATGCATCCAATAGACCTTCAAGCTGCAGTTAACAACACCAGAGATTTTAAAGCAGTTGAATTCGAAGCCAACCATGCCTAAGCCGTAAATTTAGTGATGAATAGATTATCTGAATTGAATTCCAAATTAAAACAATTCAGTAATTCCATTAACCAGAAGTTGGAAGGGTATTTAGCTGACAATTGCGCAATTTATTAGCCACTCCAATGACACAATAATTTAAGAATCACAAATTGCCCACAAAATCAGTCACGTTTCTTATCATCATCCAATCAGCCATGGCAGCAAAAGATGCATATCTGCCACTACTATGGTAAACAAAGACATTTGAGAATTGATTGTCAGTTAAAAATAGAAAACCAATGATTGGGAAATCAATATTGAAACCCTGATCACAGATTTTCAGCTCTAAATTATCAATCAACCTCAGCAATATATCAACCAAATTATATACCTATGACACAGCCACAAATTTATTAACTGCCAATTTATCAGCCAACAGCATTCATCATTTATTAACCGCAGTCTCAACCTATATATTAGCCGCAGCCACAAATAATTTATCAGACACCCACAGTTCAAATACCATCACCCAACTCCACTCAAATGAGATCAGGAAACCCTAGATCAAGAGTCACCCAAAACTGGAGATCGGCAATGGTTGTTCACCAACTGATTCCTAGTTCATCCAATCAGTTATTAGGATCATGACAGCAGAATTCGGGAACTGGGTATACTCAAAACCTGAGTTCTTAGAACTATTTAAGCCTTCTGGTTACTCTAAAAGATGCCTTATCCAACACCTGGGAACCCAACCAGAAGCAACCACTTACCAATATTCCACTAGCCACTGTCATAGAAAACGAGTCTCTAGCAGCAATATTTCCCTTCGAAATCAAGGAACTGACAGAAACTCTTTTGTTCAGTAGAGCCACACTTGAGGAAAAATCTATCATGGCGATGTACACAGATGCCAAAATTGATGGTCAGTTCATCAAACTGATCCTAGATAGTGGATCAACTGGCAGCATCATCATAAGACAGCTTATAGACCAATTAGGTCATCGAGTTAATCGAGCTGCCAGTATAAAGATAATTACAGCTGATGGAGCCACCAAGACTCCAATTGGTGAAATAAATAATTTGCTCATAAAAATCAATAGTATCACTGTACCAATCAAGATATTAGTCATAGAAGCCACTCAATACCAAGCACTAGTGAATAATAACTGGCTGTCCAAAATCAATGCAACACTCAACTAAAACACCCAAGAGCTCCAGCTTAGCCAAAACAAATGAAACACATGCATACCAGCCATATATGGCCATTTCAAACCTATTATCACACCATCAGCTCCACTTATTGAATTGAAAAAAGAAAAAGAGAAACCTACCTGGGAAGTCTATCAAGTTTCCTGGGCTGATAAAGACAACCACAACAAATTACCACCAATATTATCCTGGAACAATAAGGGAAAAGGAAAACAAACAGAAGAACTTACCTGGAATTTGGATTAAGTCTAGAGAACTGAAAACGATCAAAACAAACTACCAACAACCTGGGAGTGAGAAAAAGATAACCACAAAGAAAAAAGGAAAGAGAATGAAGAAATTCCAATACCAATCACCATTTATTATGCATATACTTACACACTACCACAACCAAATTATTATTGACTAAAGCTTATATGTGCCAATTGTGGTAAGAAATTGTCTTCAATGGGTGTATGCTGTGCTGATAACAAAGAATACCAGATGGCAACTAAGTTTTATTGCCACGCATATCTTGTTGAACATTTTGGAAGGCTAAAACAAGTGAGAAAATGGGATAATACACCATGTTTAGCTTGTAGAGAAACTCTTCCAAATGAAGGAATGTGGAACAACATTCCTAAACAAGGAGGAATGTGCGATGAAATGTGCCAATATACAATCTTAATCAATGACTGGATATGCAAAGACACACTAATCGATGATGTCTGGAAAAGAGTGTTGTAACAATTAGAAGGATATTTCCATGACAAACATGAACTCTGAAGAATGGCATATGCAAAAGCAGAAAGTGCAACAACCAGTGAACTACTAAAAATCAAAAACAACCCTTTATCACTTCTTGAACCTGAATACATCTAAACTTTCAACATTTTTGGCAACATCAAGGACAATTCAAAGGAATTCCATAAACATTACCAACAATTGGCACCCACCAGAAAGAAACAGAAACAATGCTTGGAAGAAATAAACATCTGATTATGTGACCACTGTTTGATCCCATGTAACTTCAAGTATTGTAATGAGTGTGACCTTATTTACAATCCACTACCATGTATGATCTACACAATTCCAGAAGAAGACAAACCAATGAGCAACTGTGCATCAGAATCAAAATCAATTTTCAATCCCAATTCAAACTCTGACAATGATGATGATGAAAACACTGGTTTTAGTTCTGCTCAAAACAACAACAAAAATAACAACAATCCAGACTCTAATTTAAACTCCGAAACATATATCGCTCTACCTGATCTTACCAAAGAGCAAGAACTGAAATGGTTTAGTGATAATAATGAAGATATTATGCCTAAACACACACATGATACTGATGCAGGATTTGATCTGAGATATCTGGAGAAAAATTCCATCAAATTAGAACCTTACTTATGCACTTGCATCAATCTGAAAATAGCACTGGAAATTCTAGCAACAACAATGGTTCAATTAGCATCCAAAAGTAGCTTAGCAAAAAAGGGAATCAACATTAGAAAAGGAATAATTGACACAGGATATGTAGGAAATATCATTGCTATGCTACAAAATAACTCAGAAAAAATATATATCATAGATCCAAATGAAAAGATAGCACAGGCAATATTCTTACCTTTGGTGAAAGTATTTCAGCTAGTGTTAGTAAAAAACAGAGAAGAATTGGGGATTACTGCTAGAGAGATACAAGGATTTGGATCAATGGGTAGAATAAATATACCAGTTAATATGGCAGAGGAAAAAATTGTTGACAAAAAAGAAATTATTTCAACTCATCACACAATTTTCATTCCACCATATGACCAGTATATGTTAGCTATAAAAAGAGAAGTAAAGAATCAAGCTCAGTTGTTTGAAAAAGAAGCTATCATTTGTGAATCAAGAGAAATTGGACTCACCAATTTCTACATATCAGCCAACAGCCCCAAGAATATCAAAATTCTCATCTACAACACAACAAGATGTATTATTGAAATACCAAAAAGAACTATCATTGGATATTTAACCACCAAAGTTGAGAACCAACCACCAAACTATATTCCAGATTTTTCACAGCTTTGTGGATATGTGAATATCATATCACAAACCATCTATGGACGAAATGAATGTTATCTGCTTCAACCAGAACAATTGGAACAGATAAACATAGGGAATCTAGACCCACTCCAACAGATGCAACTAAAGATGTTACTCAGCAACTTCAATAACATTTTTGCCAGCAAAAACGAATTTGGCAGAACCAACATCATCCAGCATCAGATCAAAACTGGAGATGCAATGCCAATTAAACAAAGAGCATACAGAGTACCACCAGCTAGCCATAAGATCATTCGTCAAAAAATTAACCAAATGCTTAACAATGGGCTAATTCAGCCATCAATGAGCCCATGGTCATTACCAGTGGTACTAGTCCAAAAGAAAAATGGGAAAATCTGCTTTTGTGTAGATTACCAGAAACTGAATAGAGTAACCAAAGAAGATAACTATCCAACGCCCAAAATCCAAGAGCTGTTTAATGCTTTTGGAGAAAATAAATGGTTTTCAATACTGAATTTGGATAGTGGTTATTGGCAAGTAGCCATGAATTCAGCCAACAAAGAGAAAACAGCATTTATCACAAGAAAAAGAAATTTTGAATTTGAAGTCATGCCATTTGGATTGATAAATGCACCAGCCACATTCCAATGGCTAATGAAAATTGTATATATTGGACTACTATAGAAGTCAGTAGTCATATACTTGGATGATACCAATGTGTTCTCAAAAACATTCAATGATTATCTGTATCATCTTCAACAAGTGTTTGAAAGGTTAAGAAGAGCCAGACTAAAATTAAATGCAACTAAATGTTTCTTTAGAAAAACTGAACTCAAGTTTTTGGAACATGTGGTAAGCAAAGATGGAATAAAAACAGATCCAGACAAAATTAAGACTGTCAAAAACTTTCTAGTACCAAATAATCTCACAGAATTGAGAGCATTCTTGGGATTTGCTGGATACTACTGCCACTTCATCAAGAATTTTTCCAAAATAACCCAATCACTACACCAACTTCAAACAAAGAATGTGAAGTATGAATGGACAGAAACTCAACAAAAAGCTTTTGATATCTTAAGAAGAAAGCTTATTCAAGCTCTAGTATTAATGTATCCAGATCACAGCAAATTATTCAGCATTACTACTGATGCATCTGGCCAAACATTGGGAGCAGTACTATCACAGAAAAAACCAGATGAAAGAGAACATCCAGTAGCTTATGCCAGTAGAAGCTTAAGTCTAGCTGAAAAGAACTATGGAACTCCAGCACTAGAACACTTAGCTATCTATTGGACTGTTATCAAATAGAAGGAATACTTGAGCCAAAAGTTTGAAGTGTACACTGATCACAAAGAATTGACTTCAATTCAAAAACAAAAATTTGCAGACAATTGCCATGCCAGATAGAAAATAGAACTTTCACCATTTAATTATACAGTACATTATAAAAAGGGAAAAAACAATAGAAATACTGATGGACTATTACAAATGAGACAAATCTAAAAACATTTCAAACCAAAAATATAACAAAAGATGAATATACAAAAATACTAACAACTACAACATTATATAAATACCCAACTGTTCAAGGAGAAATTATCTCAAAAAGAACAAAGGAACATTAAACAACAATCAAAATATTTTATCAATTATCAAAATATACTTTACCAAAAGAACAGAAAAAATCCAGATCAACCAATCAGAGTAATCACAGAACCAGAAAAAGAAACAATATTATTCAACATGCACTCAGATCCAACAGCAGGACATTTTCATAAAGAAGCAACCATGGAAAGAACCAGAAAAAAATACTATTGGCCATCAATGTATCCAGATATTATTCAATATGTTCAGAATTGTGATGTTTGTTAGAGAAAAGGTGGAACAAAACTCAGTGAACCATTAAGACCAATCAAAGTGGGACAATTATTTAACCATATCGGAATTGACTTAGTCAGACCATTAACAATCACCAGCAGAAGCAACAAATATATTGCAGTAGCTATGAATCATCTCACTAAATGACCAGAAGCAAAAGCCATTCAAAGAGCAGATACAGAATCTGTTGCCAAATTCGTTCATCAAGATTTGATTTGTCAACATGAATGTTCAAAAAAACTACTATCAGATTAAGAAACTCACTTTGTGAACAGAACATTAGTGGAATTAAGTCACTGATTTGGAATCAAAAGACCAGTATCATCACCATACCATCCACAAACAAATGGTTTAGTTTAAAGATTTAAAAGAACACTGTGTGAAGCAATTGCCAAAATCAGTCAAGAAAATCAAAAAAAATGGGATTTGTTGATACCATCAGTATTATTTGCTTATTGGACAATAAAGCAAGATATCACACAAGCAATACCATTTGAATTGGTATATGGTAGAACAACAATATTACCAGTTGAGATAGAGGTCAATACATATTCAACTGAACCAATAACAAAAGATAATTTCCAAGAAACCTTGTTGAAAAAAACATATAACTTAATAAAAACACTGGAAAACAGATGACAAAAAGCAGCTGATAACATCCAAAAGTCACAAGAAAAACAAAAAGAAAGATATAATAATCAACTACCAGACAAACCAGTTAAATTCAAGATTGGAGACAAAGTACTTTTACATCATACCAAAGCGGAAAAACAATGAAGTGGAAAATTTGACCCCAAATAGAATGGATCATTTCACATAAAAAAAATTCTTGGAAATAGAGCTTATAAATTAAGATGGGACAACAAAATCTTAGCCAAAGCAGCACATAATGATCGACTAAAATCATATTACGCAAATAGCATCATCATCTACCAATACCATTCCACAGTTGGGAGTACAAAAGATAATAGTTTAACCAGATGAGATTCCACAAGATCTGGAACCAATCATAGTTATTAAACTAAACACATCAAATTGAACAACCAAAAGAGTATATAAAGACACAGTACACATGACAAAAGCAACCAAGAAAAATGGAAATACCAGATCACATTCACACCATAACTCAACAACTGTCCCAGGCACTAAGTCAACAACAGTTAGACATAGAAATTGTCATCAACAACCAAACAATTTGCTATCAAAACACCAAAAGAAAGACAAAGAATACATTATATTAGCAAGTACCAAAAAATGATAAAAACTGATCAAATAACATAATAGAAAAAGTAAAAAACACTTTTGGAAAAATACTTATTATGGCACCAACAGAAGAGCTTACAAAAAAAAATTGGAAGCAATGGACAAAACAACTTCCAATATCATACTATTACTACCAGCTAGGTCGAAAATTGAATATACAGAAGTTGTATATCGACAAATCCAAGAGAGTATTTAACCAAAACATAATACAGCAAATTGAAGAATTTATTGAAAAAAAAATAAACTTGATACTACATGTAAGAACAATTTATTAACTGCACAACATATTTCAGAACTATCCAGAAATACTGTTACACTCTGACATAGAAATCATAACCATTAACCAATAGAGAAGAATGAACAATACACAAGTAAAAGATGTAAAGAACAAAGTCGAACAAACAATACTTAAAAAAAAAGTATTAGAATTAATTCAAAACAAAGATTTTGATAGAGCTCAATATTAAAAGAAGGAGATAATATTACTCATAAAAAGAAAACAAATATAGAAAATAGCAGACCAATAAGAGAATAGTATTTAGCATGTGAGCACATTGCTTAGCAATGTGGAGCAATGTCAAAAATTATGGCACATTGCTCAGCAATGTGGAGCAATATCAAAAAACATGACACATTACTCAGCAATGTAGAGTGATGTTAGAAAATTAGAGCACATTACTCAGCAATGTGAGCATTGCTCAAGAAATTATAGCACATTGTTTGGAAATGTGAACGATCTTATAAAACATCAATTATGTATATATAGTGGTAGCATAAGAAGTAGAAAAAAGACAGAATCTTTTAGTTAGAAATCTTCTATTCACAAATATTAAATAAATAAATCATTCTCCATTCAAATTCACTCTCCACTATCAACACTTCATGTTGATAGTAATTGATACTTAACCACATTAGAACAATAGCTTTTGATCATAACTATTGACAGGATACTAACTTGTTTATTGTCTTGGCTTATTTTTTTATGTTATTTCTTTTATTTTCTTGTCTTAATTGTTGTTATTACTAACTCTATTGAGGATTCATGTGCGGGATACTGATGTCAAAATATAGCACTGGTAAAAGACCCAGAAATAAGGGTAGAATTATATATATTAATGGATAGCTTACCAGGAAAAACACCAGCCATCACGCTGAGAAAAAAATTGACAAAAACTGTGGTTTCGGGAAGCTACGGATAAAACTATTACCACTGAATCTCTGTCTATTATACAAAAGACTCAACCAAAACCTTCAGATAAACACATCTTCAGATTTCTATCATTGACAACAGCTTTGAGCACCAAGTTATGGGTTTGTTATTTGCTTTGAGATCCCAAATAATCACCTATAACAACACCTAAAGAAGAGTAAGAAAGACCAGAAGCTGCCTTCCAAGAGTTTATTATAGAGGTGCTTCCAAATAACAACCAGCAGCTGGTGATGTAGAGCTTTTATGAAATAAGTACATGGATTAGCTGAGAGTTTGCTGGTGAAACTGGCAACTATATGCAAGTCAAGGTGCCAAACCAAAGATGAATAGAGCTAATCAACCTCAAAAAACAAACTGTCTGCCAAAAACCTGGAACCAGAACCAATCTCTCAGCATATACAACAAACCAAACAATAAATATCACAAACAAAATGTCTGGAATTGCCTGAAACAACAACACCATCAGCCATTATAAAGCATTCACCCAAGTGAGAAAAAAAATACTAACTAGAGAGAAAAGTGTTACCAGCAATTGTGTCAGTATGCTTATTTCTTAAAACACAAGAGTAATCTTTAACTTTATGCCAGCTGACCTTTAAATTCTTATTGTGAATAACATTGACAATATAATGACACTCTACCTAATACTGGTTATGGAAATTGGGACATGCCAGACCCAATTCTGACCTACAGGCATCCAGAGCAGATTGGCTATCCAAAAACAATTTAACAGAGCTTATTGAAGGAACACACTCCAGAGCCAGTGCAATTAGCCTGCAACTTTACCAAAGTAGATGATATCAAACCCAACACACCAATACCCAAACTCAAATCAATATCTTTGAAAAAAGCAGCAGCTCCAGCTTTACAGCTAACTGTGCCTAGACCACTAAGAGATCCATTTGTATACACTGACAAACTGTTAACACTAACCTGTGAGAGACAATCACAAACAGAAACAAAATCATAAGACTCAAGAATGTTTAAAGAATTAACACTATCCAAAGACAAGAGATGAGTAAGAAAAAAACCTTCACTATCAAGAAACACAACAAAAAGTCTGAACTACTCAGGAACAAGACCACAGGGGTCCAACTTCTTCCAACACTTGAAAATGTGCCAATCAAAGACAGAACCATAATGATTATAAAGTTGATTCACAAAGACAATACTATACCATTGTTATGGGTAAACTTGGTAGATAATAGAAATGGTAATGTTTGGTGCTCTTGATTATTGGTGATGCATCTTCTGCGTAATTTTGTTGGCTTAGTCTCGATTATCAGTCTCTGAAGGTCTATTTTTGGATGTGAATCTACCCATTGAGTTCTTTGATTATAAGACACAGAGTTTGTTTTTTGTTGATTACAATATCTTCTGTAAATATGAGCTTTCTTCTCTGAGTTAATAAGCACAGTCATTAGGGTCTGGTGGTGTCTTTTCACTTTTCTGGTAAGCTAACAAGATAATGTTAATATCCAAAACCTAGAGGGAGCCTCCCTCTTTTACCAGGCTATCACGAAGTCTATTTCCAGACAGTTAATTTTACTATGTTGCTGCTCCACAAAAGAAAATAAAAAAGAAAAAAAAAGAAAAAAAAGAAAAGATAAATTAATATCATCAATCACTGTGATCAAAAGCGATTGGTCTAAATTGTTAATAGTCCAAGGCAGTTATGCTAAAAGCATCTGTCCTAAAATGAAAGTACAAAACAATGATTAATTCACATAAATCTCACACAGTTTGAGAACATGAATTCATGATTCTGATTTCTTTAATAATTGATTTATTTCAGAAGATGAATATGAAAATATAATAAATGAGGAGAAGTAATGGATATTTGTTTCTTGTTTAGTAATTTGTATTTATCTGTCCTGTTTTTTTACCTTCTATCACTACTCGCTTTTATACATTCTTTTGGTTTTACAGGATTGCTTCTGATTGTTTTGTTATTGTTAACTATTGCTTTGTTATTTCTGTTATTGCTTCATTCTTTTACATTATTACTAATTATCTTATGTTATAACATGTTATCTAGTATTATTCTGTGTTATTCCATGTTGTAACATGTTATCTTGTGCTATCCTAAGTTATAACACGTTATTCAATGTTATTGTGCACTATCCTAAATTATAATGCATTATTCAACATTATTGTGCACTATTTTGTGTTATGTCATGTTCTGGTCACGTTTTTTCATAACTTTGGATTGGTTTTTCTACTCAGGTAACATTATTCCTCTCTTTTTAGAATTGAGCTCCTGCAAAATTATATGTATCTGTTCTTATGTCTTCATTTGTGTAATGTTCGATTGTTGTGTCAAGTATTGTTTTTCATAGGTCTTCGAACTGTCGATTGGTAATTCATCCTATGTTGTTAACCGTTATTATCTTTATAGATCCATACAGCAGTATGTTTGGACAATATTGGAAAGCAGTATATAGTCAGTATGTTGTTTTGTAATGTAGGGTCAGATTGCTTTTTCCTATGAATTTTTCTACTTGTTGTATTGCTTTTTTGTTGAAAGTTTTCTGGCTGAAATCTCTATATAGTGTTTTCAAATCTAGTTGTTCACCAATTTTGTAGAACCAATATGTTGGAGACAGTCTTTCTTTTCATTCCTGGGCATTGTCAAGTGTCTACTTCTCTGTTTCGGGAAGTTCAGTCCCATAAGCTAAAGCTTCTTTTATTTTTTCTAGCTTGGGGACCAAATATCTTCTTTTATAAAATAATTCTTATTCCTTTACACTTTCTTCAAGCCCTGCCTGAGACGAATTAATTTTTTTTTGTAAAATTTTTTTCTCAGGCAGGGTGTAGAGATGAGAACGGTTAGTTCTAGTTGAACTTTTGCCCATCCCTTCCTTCCCCTTATCTCTATATCTTATTTTTTTTCTATCAATTATAATTTTTATTTGAGATGTCAATTTTTGAATTGTTTCAAATAATTGTTTAGATAATTTTAAAATTTGATCTGAAAGGTCCATATTGAAATTTCTATTGTTTCTTGCTGCTTTTTAGATGTTATATATTTGAATTCCCTACTTTAATTTGCTGTACATTGTCTATGTTTTGATGACAATGATTGGTTCCAGATCTTGTGATATATCTTCTGGTCTGATTAATAAAATTTAGTTAAGGTATTGATGACAATAATTTCTGTTTTGCATGATAAATTTTTAACCAATTTCCATATGCTACTTTCTTTAAAATCTTGTCTTCTAATCGTAATTTGTAAGCTCCATTTCCTAATGCTTCATGTATATGGAATAAATTGTCCCACTTTGGGTCGAACTTTTCACTCCACTGTTTCTCTGCTTTTGTATGATGTAATAGTACCTGGTCTCCAATCTTGAATTCCATTGGTTGTTCTAGTAGGTGGTTATTATGTCTTTCTTTTTGTCATTTTTGAGTGTGACTAATATTGTCAGCTGTTATTTTTTGATTGTCTTCCAATGTTTTTATTAGCTGGTATGTTCTTCAGTATAAGGTAGCTTCAAAATTTTCTTCATTAATTGTTTCTGTTGGGTATGACAATATCACTTGTTCAATCAGTAATATAGCTTTTCTTCCATAAACTAGTTCAAAGGGTGTGAAATAAGTCATATTTTGTTTTAATGTTCGGTATATAAAGAGTACAGAAGGTATGAATAAGTCCTATTCTTGTTTGTTTTTATGACTTATTTTTGCTAGTGCTTCACACAGTGTTCAGTTAAATTGTTCTACCAGTCCATTTGTTTGTGGGTGGTATGGTAATAATAAGAGTTGTTTTATTCCAAACCATTGGCTTAGTTCAGTTAGCATATTATTAATGAAATGTGTTCCTTAATTAGATAATAATTCTTTCAGACATCCATATCAGCAAATTAAGTCTTGATGCACAAATTTGGCTACTGTTTTGGTGTCAGCCACTTGGATTGCTCTGGCTTCTGGCCATTTTGTAAGATAGTCTACGACTACAGTGATATAGCAATTTCCTTGAAATCTAATCAAAAAAGGTCCAACCAAATCAATCTTGATTCTATTAAATGGATTTCCAACTGGAATGGGTCAAAGTAGTTTTGTTGATCTTGCTCCTCTTTTTCACTGGCATGCATCACAATTGAGCACATATTCAAAAATGTCTTTGTACATTGTTGGCTAATAATATAAATTTAGTGTTTTTTTAAGGGTAGCATCCTTGTTAAAGTGTTCTGCAGTTGGATCAGAATGCATATTATGTAATATAGTTTTTTTTTTACTGTTCTTTATAACTTGTTGTGGGGTGGGGCAGTTTTGACATTCTCGTTGATATAGTTGGTTGTCTTAAATAAAATAATTTCGGGCTTGTTTTTATATGGTACTGTGTTCCTGTTGAGATAATATTTTCTTGAAATGTAGTGTTGATAAGTACTGATGTAGTCATTGATAAATGAGTGTGTCCATAGGTTTGGGATTAGGTTTGTGGTATCCTCAACAAACTGTTAGCATTGGTGTTCTTGGATCCTTCCTTGTAATGGACTTTGAGTGAGAATTGTTGCAGATAAGTACTCCATCTTGCATATTTTTTTTCTAATTGTGGATTATTGAGTAACCAAATAAGTCCTTTGTGATTGGTATATAGATCAAATGGTTGACTGAGATAATGTTTCCAAGTCTGTATGGCCCAATAAATGGCGAAGCATTCCAGATCTGTTGTGCTGTAATTTTTTTCTGCTGGGCTTATGCTACAACTGGCATAGACAACTGGATGTTCTTTATTGTCTGGTCCTATCTGAGATAATACTGCTCCTAGAGCATTTTTTAAGGTGTCCATAGCAACAATAAACTGTTTAATAAAATCTGGGTAAATCAGGATGGGAGATGTAATCAAATACTGCTTAAGATAGTCGAATGTTTTCTGTTGCTCTTCTTTCTATAAGTATGGTATGTATTTGGACAACAAATAATGGAGTGGTTTTGCAATGTTCAAAAAACCTTTGACAAATCGACAATAATAGCCTGCCAATCCTAGAAATTCTCATAATTCTCTGAAGTTAATTGGGGCTGAAAAATTCTTGACTTTTCAGACCTTATCTGGATTGGATTTGACTCCATCTTTGCCAATTACATGTCCTAGAAACTTTAACTCAGTTTTTCCAAAAAAGCATTTATCGGGATTGAGTTTCAATTCAGCACTACGAAGACATTTGAAGACTTATTGCAGATAGAGCAAATGATCATTGAACATTTCAGAGAAAACATTGGTGTCATCTAGATATACTATGATTGATTTCCATAGGATTCCTTTGTATACAATATCCATGAGGCGCTGGAATGTGGTGGAAGCATTACAGAGTTCAAAAGACATTATGTTAAACTTGAAGTTTCTATCTTAAGTGGTAAATGCTGTTTTTTCTTTGTCTTTAAGGTCTATTTCAACTTGCCAATAACCACTTACTAAATTTAATGATGAGAACCATTTCTTTTTTTCTAGATTGTCCAGAATTTTTTGAATAAGGGGAGTGGGATAACTATCTCTTCACATGATACTATTTAGTTTTTGGTAATCTATGCAGAATCACACCTTTCCATTTTTCTTGGTGACCAAGACTACTGGAGAGGACTAAAGGCTTAATGATTTTTTGATCAGACTGTTGTCAAGCATTTGTTGGACTTCTTGTTTGATAAGGTTGTCATCAAATGGGAGTACTCAGTAAGCTTGTTGTTTAATAGATTGAGCATCTCTTGTATCAATTTGATGCTTTATGATGTTGGTGTGTCTGAACTCATTTTCACTGGCAAAAACATCAGCATACTAATTCAGAAAAACTTTGAGTTGCATTTGTTGCAAAGTACTTAAGTTTTCTAAATTCAATTTATTGATCTCTTCTGGTGTGAACAAATAACTTTCTTTTGGCAAATTCCATACTTGTAAGGTAATGTCACAAAATAAGAATAGCTGTGCGAAATCTGGAATGGACTGAGGTTTTTTGGGATGTTGAATGTTCAGTGAGATAGAACCAATAAGGATTCCTTCAGGAATTTCAATTACATATTCTGTGGGATTGTGGATGGGGATTTTGAAGTGTTTATGGGCTTTGGCTGATAGGTATAAGTTAGCAATATTGGCTAGAAAACAGATTTCAGGATTGGCTTTAAATAACAGGGCTTGATCTTAAATCTTTTAATTCACCTTAAGGAGGTATTGTTAATAAAGGGGAATAGAGATGACTGTGTTAGTGTAAATAAGTTCTACCTGGTTACTGTTTTTCTCTGTAAAGTTGATTGATACGTTTTCTCTTCTACTTGATCCAAACCCGTTGATTCCTCAAGCAGTGAGGCCTAATTCTTCTTGGGTTGTTACCAGAATTAATTGGGGTATTTTGACTAGGGGTAGGAAGATAGCTTAGGCAATCTTTTCTTGTGATTTTATTTTGTAAGGTCTGTCCGAATTGTTTTGTAGTATCATGATGATGTTTTCTGTGTAACTGGCATTAATGATTCCTCTTTTTACGTCAATTTTTTTCTTGGCTAGACTAGATCAAGAGGCAACTTATACTATTGTACTAACAGGAATTTCTAATGCTATCTTAAGATCTATTTTTACAAGGGAATGTGAGGCTATAATAATGGATGATTGTCCAGGGTATTATAGGTTGAAACCAGCATTGGTGTTATGCATTTTTTCAGAGCAAATTTTTTCTTCATTGTCACTGTACCATTTTAGCTCTAGTTTTTTGGATAGATTGGGATACGCAAAGTACTGCTATGTTTTGGTAGTCTCATTAGGCTCTTAAAACAGCATGTCCTCAACTATTAATTCAGCTTCTTCTTCGGGTTCTGGTAGCTTGTCAATAGAATGTAATATTCTTGGCAGTGGATTAAACATGAGGTCATATTTGTCACAATACTGAAAATAGCAAGGGATTAGGCAATAATCACATAATTTTGTGTTTAAGTCAATTAGTCTTTGTTTCTGTTCTTTTCATATTTCACTAAGTATAGCACTTTCAGATTTGGCACTTGCCATCCTCCATATTTTGTGTTTGTCATGTGGATAGCTGTCTAATCTACTGAGAGCTTGTCTCCAGACAGCTTTGATTGGAGTTCTTTTTTGTACCCAATTATTAATCAAGATGATATATTAACACACTTCATTACATGTTTCTCCTCTGCCAAATACATTATTCCAGAATCTTTTATCTGGCAAAATCTCGCCATAGGCAAAACATAGTGTACTGTCCCATTTGTCTTGTTATTTCAGTTTTCTGAATCTTTCCATTACATATAGTCTATAATAGTATTTTGTAGCAGTTGGCCATTTTTTATTATCTCCTATACACATGCCCATAGAGGATAACTTTTTTCCACAGTCAACACAGTTTAATTTCAGGGCTCAATATTATTGACTTCCTTGACTTAAGGTAGAATAGTCTGCAGGTGCTGATTGTAGTTCTTCTGCTTTTCCCTTTCCTTTTTCTTTCCAAGTTGGTAGTGGGAGTAACTCTGTTCAGAAATCATCTGCCCACAAAACTTGATAGGTTTCTATGGTAAGTGGTGGTGTTGTGTCATCGAATTCAATTAGTAGTTCCTCTGAGCTTTGGACTTGGAAGTATCTGCATATAGCTGGGATTCAGACATGTCATTTATTAAAGGTGATCTGTAATTCCTGTGTGTTCCAGTCAAGAGTGATATAGACTTTGGCCAACCAGTGGTTTTCGACGAAAGCTTGATATTACATGGCTTTTATAACCAAGACTTTAATAGAAATCTGGATTCTGTTGATCTCAAAGGGGAAATTATTGATTTCTTCAATGAGAGTCTTGGTATTGCTGTCTGTGGTGATGATTCAAGTAGTTGTGACATAATCTATTCAGTGACTTAATTGATCCATGAGTTGTTTCATTATTATACTGTCTGCTGAACCACTGTCTAAGATTAACTTAATATTTATGTTCCCAACTCTAGCATTGGTGTACAGAGCTGTAATTGGTTTATCCTGATTAATGGCGGCTTTACTGAAAAAGTTAGTGGTGTTCAGATGGTCAATATTGAAGGGGAATATGGCTGCAAGAGTAGTGTTTTCAGTAATGATGGCAGGTGGAATGGTATTGTTGATTTGATTTCACCTTAAAGAGGTGAAAGTCTCTCCTATATCCTTTTCTTCTAAAGGTGTAGAACTATAAAAATCTTGATTTTCAGTGAGACCAAGATATGAGGCTTGGTTAGAGTATCCAGTTAGTGCTGATTGAGACAAGACATTACTACAATTTAGGGATCACAATGGTACATTGTTAGTTGTTGCTGAGGTTTCTCTATCCTTAGTTGTAATCAATTGTACGATGCTTAGGTTGGCTATTAACGGAGTTTTGGTATTGGAGTACTGCTTGAGCCATTGGCTGTGAAGACTGGTAGTAGGTCTGAGGTGGTTACTGGGTATACTGCATTTGTGGTGAGTATTAAGGCAGTTAATATTGAGGTGTAGGATATTGGAATACTATGTTTTAAGAGTATCTTGGGTGCTAATATTGATTTCTTTGGTTTTGGTCCATTACTTTTTTATAACAGTCCCAGATGATGTGTTCAGATTTCTGGCAATAGTAACAATTGCAGGAATTGGATCTTCAAGATTGTTGTTGTTGCTGGTGATTCTGTTGTTGTTGGTATCTAGTGTTATTACTATTTTTTTGTTGTGGTGGTTGGTAAAGTCCTACAGTACTGGCTAAAAATCCCTCAATTTTCTGAGTTAATTTCTCACTTAATTGAATTATTTTTGTGTTGATATCAGATGTTCCATTAATAGCCAGGTTAATGGTTTGAGTATGGTTAGTCTCTTGTTCTGCTGACTCAAAATCATGAACAAGAGTAACTGTTTTTTGTAGGTTTATTAGGTGGTGGGATCTTATGGATCGGAGGAGACTGCTTTTTAATCCTTTGATGAATTGGTTAAGGATTTGCGCCACAGTGTAGTAATCTCTTTCAATGGCCTGGATTTAAAGAATAATTTGGTTGAATCATCCAAGATAAGTAGTTACTGCTTTGTGGTCTTTTTGTTTTATGATACTGAACTAATTTTGTAATCTAATAAAAGTGTTGGGATCACAAAAGTATTGCAGAAAGACAAGTTTAAAGGTGGCAAAGTCGGTTGGTTTCTCTGCAAGGCTTTAATACCATGAGTTTGTAGTTCCAGTTAGAAAGAATGGCAATACTTGAATGGTCCTATCATTATTCTAATTGTTGGCAGTGATGGCTTTCTTGGCTTCCGCGATCCATATATATGTGTCATCTTTTTCACCAGAGAATTTCTTTAATTTGGCAATATCTCAGTAAGCCATGATCTGGTGAGTAGGTGGAGTCTTACTGATTGATACTGGAAGGTTTGGTGTTTGCATGCTAAAGTGTTCTCCTGGTGCTAATTCTGGTTGTTTCTCTTTATTAATTTTCCCAATGGACTGGAAGATAGCTGTTTCTTCAAAGGAGGTAATTGATGATTTGGTCAATGTTTGGGTTGGCAGTAGTTCTCATGTTGATGTATTTCCGTCTGTTTTGTTAAGTATTGAGGAGAGATTTCCAAACAATGATCCATATTCTCCTAATAATTTGGTCCAACTATGTTGATTTTAAGGGTATAGATTTCTAGGAGTTCGTGGTGTTTCTGACTGGGTTTTCGGGAGTGGGTTGAATACAATTCTACTTTGGGGTGTCTGATGGTATGATAGAGTTGTTGGGAAGAGGAACCTTGGTTTCTTGTTGACTATGGACTTGGCTTAGGCAGTTACGGGATTGTTGGATTTGTCTTCGTATTCCTCAGGATCAGATTCCACTGGTTGTTGTACTTGAGAGAATTGTTTTGCCATGTAATATTTAATGTCTGTATTGATTATGCACAGAGTTTCAGTAATTGCTTGGGTAGTCGTGGCTGTTAAGTACCCTAATAAGCTTTGATAGATTTGTTCTTCTAGTCTTCCTGTGTCAGTTGCATGGCCTAATAAGCAGTCAATTTTTGCATTGATATAGTTATAAAAATCACTTTCTGTATAAGCAGTTTCTGCTGGTATTTCTAGGTCTTTTCGAAAGTATTGAAATAGTGTTCTTCTGTATGGGGAGTGGTTCTTTTCTACTGTTCCAATAGTCACCACTTTTGTGTATTTCTGGGGTGCTTTGTCTCTGTGGATTTATAACCTCACAGGGGGCACCAAATGTTATGAGTAAACTTGGTAGGTAATGAAGATGATAATATTTAATGCTCTCAATTATTGGTAATGTGTCTTTCATGTAATTTTGTTGGCTTAGTCTCGATTATTAGTCTCTGAAGGTCTATTTCTGGATGTGAATCTACCCATTGAGTTCTTTGATTATAAGGCACAGAGTTTGTCTTTCGTCGATTGCAATGTCTTCCATAAATGTAAGCTTTCTTCTCCGAGCTAACGAGCACAGTTGATTTTACTATGTTGCTGCTCCACAAAAAAAAATAAGAAAGAAAGAAAAAGAAAAAAAATAAAAAATAAATTAGTATTGTCAATTGTCATGATCAAGAGCAATTGGTCCAAATCATTAATAGTTCAAAGTGGTTATGCTAAGAGCATCTGTTCTAAAATAAAGATACAAAACAATGATTAATTCACATAAATCTCATACAGTTTGAGAACATGAATTCATGATTCTGATTTCTTTGATAATTGATTTATTTCAGAAGATGAATATGGAAATATAATAAATGAGAAGGGGTGATGGATGTTTGTTTCTTGTCTAGTGGTTCGTATCTATCTGTCCTGTTTTTCTACTTTCTACCACTACTCGTTTTTATATATTCTTTTGGTTTTACAGGATTGCTTCTAATTGTTTTATTATTGTTAACTATTGCTTTGTTATTTCTGTTATTGCTTTGTTCTTCTACATTATTACTAGTTATTCTATGTTATAACATGTTATCTAGTGTTATTCTGTGTTATTCCTTGTTGTAACATGTTATCTTGCATTATCCTAAGTTATAACACGTTATTCAATGTTATTGCATGCTATCTTAAATTATAACGTGTTATTCAACATTATTGTGTGCTATTCTGGGTTATGTCACATTCTGGTCATGTTTCTTCATAACTTCAGATCAGTTTTTCTATTCAAGTAACACCATTGGAGAGAAGAAAAAAACCTAAGAAATTGTGACTCACCCAGAACAATAGACATAAGGACTCTACCATAAAACCAAAAAAGATTGGTCAAAGAGCCACCCAGAGACAAATTGCAATCAAGAAGAACATGAACCATGCCCACTAGAAAGTTATTAGAAGCATTGACATAAATATAAACAAGAGAACTTAACAAATAAACAGAGCACTAGCAAAGAACTTGCAAGTTATAGGATCTGTAAGAAAACAAACAATCCAGAATACCACCAGAATTCACAAAACTAACAAAAAAGGCCACCTTGCTCTCAGACTGAACTTGAAAGAAAGACTTTAAACCATAAAAGAAGGAGTGATAAATTGTATTACTAGGAAAATCAAAAGGTAGACCAGATTTAAACTTCAAGCCCTTATGAATCAAAGCATCTCACTTGTTGCATATACCAATAGAAATGAAACTAAACTGCATTCTATAACTAACTATAAGATGAAGAACTGCTGATACCAAATATAAAAACTGCTTGTCTGAAACAGTTTTTTTCAGAACCAAATTGGTAAAAAAACAAACATCCGAATTTGCCTTCACCAAACTAGGCTTTGAAAGACTCTTAGTTGAGAGAAAGATACCCAAATATTAATAAGATTCACCTTTTTTGACAATAGAAATTGGTAAACCACTGATAGAAAAAGAAGGATTGCTGACTTTACTATTGATGGGAATGGCCACTGTTTTGTCATTATTGATGAAAATGTTATTAATTTGAAAAAATTCATTAGCAATGTTGAAAATATGTTGAGTAGCTGCCCGATTACTACCAACCCAAATTGTATCATCAATGAAAGCACCAGCTGCAAAAAAAGAAGAAAGTCCAGCCTGAGATTCAGCATGACTATTCTTTGAAATAAAATGAAAACTTAATTTATAACCACATATGCTTTCCTGCCTCTTGACTTCACACAGTAGAGAATCATAAAATATACACCACAGGAGAAGGGAAAAGACTTCTCCTTGGTCCAAACCATCATGCACACAATAATTATCTATCAACCCAAAGTCTGTTATTACCCTGTTAGTACAATTTTTATAAATACTACCAAAAAACCAAATAAACCTGTCATACATCTTGATTCTGACCAAACTTTTCTCAAGATGTTTCTAGCTAACTAAATCATATGCTTTCCGCATATCCTACAAAACCAGCCAGAGTTCTTGATTCTTTTTTAATGCATCCTTAATTACTGATCCAACTGCAAAAATAAGAGACTAAGTCGTTATACTCTTTAAAACTGAAAAATTGTTCTCACAAAGAACATTGAAAGTGTTGCATGCCAAAGAAATCCTATCAGAAAAAATCTTGGAAAGGATCTTACAAGCTGTCTTGATCAAAGCTATAGGATGGGTATTCATAAGAACACCTTTCCACTTATATGGTTTAGGAATTATCAAGACCCAAGCTTCCATCTAAGGTCTGAGTACTAATTCGCAAGATAAACAAAAGTTTAAAAGCACCAAAAGCATATTCAGAATTGATTTGTCACAATGTTTCCAAAGCTCATTTGTGATACCTGAAAGACCAGCAGCTTTGCCATCAGGCAGATTAGAAATCACATCAAGCAGCTCACTAAGCTTAACTAAACACATTATACCAGAAAAGGCTTTATTAAAAACATAATCCAATGGCTAATATTGACAAGACCAAACATCAAAAACATTAGCAACCACACTATGCTTCTTGGTTCAACTTTTCATAATAATGTGCACCTTAGATCTAACTGAATTGGGCTTCAAAATAAGCTTGTTATTAACAACCAGATAGTCCAAAACCACTTTGTAAAAAGGGTGCTTTAGAACACTCTTGATAGTATGACCCTTATTTGTCTCAAAGTTTTCTATCTTCTTATCTATAACAGCTCTAATGTTTGTTTTTTTAGCTGCCAGAGATTCAGCAAGCTTGGATGTATGATAAGATTTCCTAATGCCAGAGAGAGCAGAGTGAACACAATTAAAGGCTGCACCAGAGTTAATAAGATCCTAAACAACTGAGGCTTTGATACTGTCCATAGAGTTCCAGTGCTTTATAAAAGAGACAAAACTAACAACATTCCCTTCATGAAAAACCCTGATAATTTTTGAAACCAAAAGCTCCAACTTATGAAACTTTGAAGAAACTTTAGTAAAAACACTATTAAAATCTTTGAACTATTTCTTTCTAAATATTTCATTTGCTGAAAGAGTTATTATTCTGTGTAGAACATTCCATATGGCATTCAAATCTGAAAACTTGACAGTGGCAACAAATTTGTCAGAAAACATCTCAGTATTGACCAGTGTGGCATTTTCAAATTTTTCCCACTTATCATTACCAGCACTCTTGAAATCAAACTTCTAACAATCTTTATTAGTCTGTTTACAAAAAGAGTTTAACTACATATCCAGCAAACCACTCAGATCTACTATTACAGAAATGGCTTGGTAATCAGTGTCAAAGTACTCATTAACATTCACAATACTGTGTTCTAAAACTGCATTGACCAAATTAGAAGAAACCAATACATAATCAATTGTTTTTTTCACACCTCTTAAATTCTTCCATATGGGAACTTTTACTACTGGACTATTAAGCAGAGAATTGACCAGCCTCAGATCAAGACATCTTTTAAAACTAGCACATTTACACACATCATCTTTATTGAAATCTCCACCAAGAACAATGAAAAATGCTTCATTTATGGCCTTAGCAATAAATGAGTTGATTTCACCAGTCTGAAAAAACTGAATCACTGAAAAAGCACTAGTGTATAGCCCAAAATTAACACGGAAAGTTTATTCTTGAAGAACAGCTTAACAGACAGGAGCTAATTAGGCATTTCAAAAACTTTGCACACATGTCATGCCAGAGAAATGTCTATGATAATCGCAACACCAAAGCCCATATAACCAGAATTTAACCCAGAAGTGAAGATCTGGACACCACTAAATTTATTTATAATCCAAGGATGGATCTTGTCTTTCAATTTAGTCTCAGTAACAATAGAAATCAAATTGTTCATATCCTTATGCCAACAAATGATATTTTTCTGTTTCACAGAATTGTTTATTCCCCTAATATTACAGGTAGCAACTCTCTAAACAAAATCATTCATTAAGAAGGAAGAAGAGCTGACAAACCCAAACTAAAACACAAAGAGTCTAACCTCATTAATACCAAGCCAATTGAAACTTCTAGAGCCATCATTTTCGATTCCAAACCACTCACTTTAGTGGTAAGAACCTTTAAACTGCTCAAACTTAGTTCAGGGCCAGCATTACCAACCACTGGAGGAGAAGGAGGCACCACCACACTATTCACAACTATATCCGAATCCAGAGCTGAATTCAAAGAAGAAGTAACAATTGGGAAGGGAACACAAGATGGAGATAACAACAGCACCAATTTCACAAAGCTCAATTTTCTCAAAATTTCAAAGACCTGATCTGACAAAAGCTTTACAGAGCACTCCAAAGAAGCCATACAGTCAGCCAAACCAGAATCATCAAAAGAGTTGGAGGCAATCACCAAAGGTTTTATACCTAAAAGCAAACCAATACCAGAAAAAACTGACAATGCTACACAAAAAAAAGAACCACCTGCAATTTAGGCCCAAGTTTTCCCACTAAAAGAAACTGGGCAAGCAACCAGAGCCTGCTTCCTCTTATAAATGTTAACCAGACAAATCTGATTCTAAGAAGACATCACTTGCTTACGACAAACCCCAGAGTTCTCACCAGCCGAACACACATTAGAAACATGACCAAATTGTTTACAGTTGGCACAACAAGCCAAAAAAAGACCAGTCCAGTGCAAATTTACACCCTTAAACACCAAAATAGAACCAATAGCAGCCAATTTGGATGTTTCATCAGCAAAACACACAATTACACATATATTGTGTGCATAAAAACTCGGATTACAGCCAATAAAACAAGTTTTCCCACCATATAACTCCAACAAATCAAAAAGATCATGTGTCATAATACCAACTGAAAGAGTATAAAGCAATGCCTGGTGTAAATTCCTAAAAACTCATGACTGTTTATTATCAACAACTTTTACCACTCGAACAGAATCCTTTCCCATGAAAACTGACCATTTAACTGCAACCAAATCAGCTATTTCAGATGACTTAAACTTCACCAAAGCTTTTTGCCACAGACCAATCAGCTGTATCTTGATTAATACAATCTTTTCAAACTTAGAAAAAACAAATTCTACAGCTGATTTGGAAAGATTAACTGGAATTTCCTTAACAATAATTTTCTTATTTGAACAGCTGTCAATCTTTCTAAGATCATTATTTACCACAATTTTCTCATGAATTGCCAATTTTTTTGTCTTATTCATGCTAAATTCAGAAGTAAATAAAGATTTGATGATCTCTGAGAATTTTGAAGGAGTGAAAGCACTCCCAAAACTATCTACTCTATAAAAGATCTTTTTTATTGAAATTAACTTATCATTAATAAATTTACTAGGCACCACAAAAAGCTCAATATTAAGTGCGAAAGATTTGGTCGAATTAAAACTATGTGTAATTAGGACATGTGACTTGGACGGCGACATCTGATTGGATCCAGGTTTCTTGCATAGAGGAAGCTTCAAAACACCATTATCATTATTCATACAATCAAATAAAGGCTGCTTTGGCAGATGGTCCAACATGTAAGTATGGGTTTAAGTCTTCCTAAGAGTAGTGTTGTCCATATTCTCATATTCAAATGAAGCATTAGAATCTATGTAGCTTATTTCTTCTGCCACCGTGTTTTTCATGTTCTTAATATTAGAAAAACCACTAGCATTGCTCGCAATGCTGCTTATCTTGCTACTTCAAGACACTACAGGCTTGATGCTGGCACCGACAAGGTCACCCATACTCAAAGGGCCAGCAGACAAGTCGATGGTATTACTGACAACAGGCCTCTTCAGCTTCTTATAAGATGCATCATGGGAGTAGACACTATCTATACAGTTTTTTTTTGCACTTAAATGGGTCCTCAAACCAATTGAACTAGTACCAGGCCTACCAGCAAATATGCTTGCCAGCTCCATCACAACAAATATAGGTATGTTTGAAGAAATAGCTGGTAAAAACAAAGAGAAAGAAGAAAAAAAAGGCTATGGCTTTAAGAAAAAAAATTTTTTTTTTTTCATTCTTGTCATAATCAGAGGATTGACAAGAAAAAGAAATTTAAAATTATTATTAATATAATAATTTAATTTTTATATTAAATTAACACAAAATAATTATTTTTAATTTAAAAATATAATAAAATTTTAAACTTTTAATATAAAAAAAATTTTAAATAATTTAAATTAAAATTTATATTTAAAAAAGTAATTAATATTTTAATAAAAGATATTTTAACAATTTTAAATTGTTATTTATTTACTATTTTATAATATTGATTAATTTAATTGTATAAATTTTTTAATTAATTATTAAAATTTTATTTTTGTTAAAAATATGTAATTATAATTTTTAAATTCAAAAAATCTTAAATTTTGTTATTATTAAAATTAATACTTTAAAAAAAACTCAATTTGGTAAAAAAAAATTATTTTATGTATAAAATTATTTTTTTTAACTTTAAAATATATGTAATAAAACTTTAATGTCTAAATATATTGTTAAATAATTTGTTATTATATATTTAAGTTTTTTGGCTAATTAATTATTTTTTGTTTTTAAGTTTAATAATTATAATTTTTGCAAAATTTTTTTTTTGAAAAACTGGTTTTTTCTATTGCTTTAATAAATAAGTTCTTTAAACATATTAAGCTTTATAAAACTAAAATTTATATTAATTTAAAATGTATAAAAAAATGCATATAAAATAATTTTAATAAAAATAATTCTTCCATAATTAAAACTAAATTTAAATAATTTGATAAACCATTTTTATATTTTATATTTATTATGTGTATATAAACAAAATAAAACTTGCCTTATGATTATTATTTTATGTTTTTAATTTTTATATAATAAACAATTATATAAAAATATTAATTAAAATCATTGTTTTTTAACTTGTTTCAAAAATCAAATAACTATTGTATATGAAATATACACATCAAAAACATGTATGCAAAAGATTTTTAAATATTGAAAAATCTTTCCAATCTTCATAATTATTAAGCTACACTATTCAAAATTGGAATGAACAGTCCAATTATAATTGTCATTATTAAATTTATAATTTAATGAATGAAATCTAATAAAATCTGCAAAGCAATAAATCACTCTCATTGTTCATAGCATGCTATAAAGCGCGAACCGCAAATCTCACAACCGTTCGTGGTAGTAGCAAAGTCCGTCGCACCAATTTGAAAATATACACGACGAACCAAAACATGAACATAATCCCTGTATATATATTCAATTTTGTATTCGAAAATAATGGGGACGGCAAATTTAATGCATGAGTACTCGATTTTCAAACAAATAATTTACTATAAAAAGAAAAAAGTCTGATTCTAACATTACCAGCAAGGACGTAGGATAGCATAATGTAGAAAATGTCTAAAAAAAAAGACTCGTCGCGTTTTTGAGTCAAGACCTGAATTTCATCATCCAACAGTTTCAGCTACAAAGGAATAACTAAATGAGTTCAATATTTATCCGATAATATGCGTGAGCAAAACTAGTTAACATACCTCATGGACATAATCCTTATTCGCATCCAAAGCCATACCATTGATTTGGTCCAAGGTTGAATGCATATCTTGTGCAAGGCTATCATGCAGTTTATAGGTTATCTTAGACGCATTACATGTTAATAATGAAGATTCTTTTGAACATAATTACCTTGAATGTTTCATTTTCAATGTCTCTAACAAACCTTCAAATTTGATTAAGACCATTTCGAGAGATTGTAATTCGGTCTTAAGCTGTGATTTCGGCGCAACTAAAGATTCTTTTTTGATAGGAGGATAGGCTGAGAAATTTTTTTCAGTGGATAGTGGTGATTGAACAAAGGGGATATCATCCATCTCATCCGTAAACAAAAAACTAGCTCTGATATCATCAAGTTGATCCACCAAATGACTCTACGAATCAGAATTGAATTAAAGCCGAAATTTGTCACTTTCAACGAGATAAATCTGCCAATTATTGCTGGCACCTGATTAATGGATTCTTTAGCCTCTTTGATATAACTTTGATAGCGACTTGTAATTTTGGTCATCTCTAATTGAGTACTAATACAGATATCGTGAACCAAATTTAGCCGTAAATATTGATCAGTAGTAAAAAAAACTAGGATAAATAAAAAATTACCTTTTGTAATCGTTTGATGGGTCACCCTTTATTGTTACTTGTAAATCGAGCAAATCATCTGACATTGAAATATAGATTTCGAAGGACTTTTAGAATGATCCTATTAATTGGATCGATCAAAATAAAGTAAAAAAGAGCCAATAAAAACGGAATAAGCTCACTTTGATGGCGAATGAACTTGTTATACTTGAATGTTGGATTTAATCCCACTGAATGGATCAAAAGAAAGAAAGAATAAATGAGAAGTTTTCTAGCCTTATTAATATGGTCATAAAATCACAACATAAATACACTTACCAAATTGTTCGCCCTCCATGTTCACTATCGTTCCCATGTCTTGATGGACCAAATATGAAACTAAGTCGGGGGGCAGATTTTGCCGATCAATGAAAATCAATTGGTCCTCATATTCGGGTTCAGTCTCGCTTTCCTCTTGAATCTTAATAGTTAATAAATGGTGTTCTAATAAGAATGATCTAATCCGAGAGAAAAATAAATATACCATCCCAAGGAGACTCTGATCTAGGATTAAAGGTTATCTGTTGTCCGAGTGATTGCTGAGAGAACGGTGGAGTATCAGAATTAGTACATGGTGCTCTTGACTCATTCAAAAGAGTATCCTAATCATTAAGGAATTAATCTTAAGTTGTTTTGTAACTAAAAGAAATTGTAAAAAATATATCATTATTAAAAATAAAACCAACCTTCCCCAAATCAATATCAGTAATAGATTGCCTCGGAGATGGTCCTTGACTTGATTCCTCACTGGGTTGAGAATCCTTTGTAGAATTCGGGTCAAATGGAGAACGCCTTCGCAAATCTTTTTCTGTTTCACCAGCATCACTGGAAGCCATCATGCTTCTGATGCTACGGCTCCCCTCATCCGAAATTGTGCCATTATCTTGTTTTGGAATGCCCAAAACAGAAGGAATTTCAACAGTTGACCACGTATCTTCTGCTGAATTGCGAGGAGTTCCATCAATCGAAGAATAGCCGGACATTGGCGAAGAATCTGAGGATGGAATGAGATGGCGATGGAACGAATGGGATACGGAATTTGGAAACTCGTCTAGTGGCTCGTTAATTTTCCCATGTTGATTTTCGTCAGATTTTCCAACAGTTTCCTCATGATTATGTTCCTCAGTAACAAAATGTCTGTGCCTTCTTTTCAGCTTTCGTTTGAATAAAGACGACCAAAGGTGCAGTTTACCGTGATGTGTATCTTTGTGTTTTTCAGCAGAAAGAGGTAATGAATTATTGGAAATACTACTTAAGCTAGATGAGCGATGATGTTTACGAGTATTGGGATAATGCGGACGATTTTCATTTGACAAATGACCATCATTGATCATGTGAGCAGCGGAATACTTTGAATCTGGTCTTTGTGCATTTGAAAAAGAACTCATGTTAGGTTGGGATAAGCGGCGGTTTTTGGGATTCTGATTCCGAGGTTGTTTTGATTCCGATTTAACTATGAGAGCCTCAAGGCTTGAAGAAGAAAATTTGGAGGAATGAGGTAATCCTTGTTTCGTCTTTGAATTCGGTAAGATGTCCTCTTCAATTACTGTGTAAAGTTTATCTTGTTCTTCATTTATCTCGCCAATCGCAATTTTAGGAGTATTAATGGGAAATTTTTGGTGTAGATAACGATTTAGCAATTCCTCCGTTGTAATATCCCATATGCTTTTACGATGCCTTGATGATGAATTACTACCCCCACTTCGAATTCGAAATAGGCCTGACCGATTACCACCCCAAAAGTTATTGCTATCAAACCCCTCATAGGATCTCTCATCCTGGCGATTTCGAATCACCTGAAGTGGATTATAGAGCTGATTTTCTTTGATCATTTCAAAAAGTAGACTATACTTTTTCTCAAAAAACGATTTGCAAGCACGAGATGCAGCGATCGTGGGTTCGGAAGGAAGAAAATTTGAAGCACGAATCCCTTATGATATGATAAAATTTTATTAAAGATTTTGACAAGAAAAAAAGACAAATAGTCACGAACAGTTTTCGAATTGAATTCATTATTGATTGAAAAAGAGTTTGTTCATTTCTTTTTCGCTGAACTTTCCTTTTAGATTCCATCATTAAGGAAAAATCTATGTACCCACATATTGATGAAGAAATACTAGTATTTTCTAAAGTCCCGCGTTGTACTCTCCATATGAATATAAAACAATGCCATTCTCAATAGCGGATCTTGCCAAAAGTTGTCTTGATCCAAGAATATTTTAATTTGAATCAAAAATCTTGCCGACTGTATGATGAAGCTAGGTTTACAGCTTACAGTTGCAAGATTATCGATCCGAAATTTGTCATTTAGATCAAGCAAGTTCGGCAAGATGAGCTGTTGAGAACATACTAAAATCATTAGTTTAAATTTTATATTTGGAAAAAAATTTAAGGAAAGCTCATTACCGTGTTCAGCTTCCGCTTTCTTCTCATTCTCTGGTTCGTTTGAGCTGCGTCCCCGGGATTTCTGGTTAGCATGTCTCTGTGTGATCTGTGCCAGCTTTAGCGCATCTTCATCTTTCACATTTGCTAGTAAATCAGCCACGGAATCTTTTTGGTGAGCGCATTGAAATTTTCTGTTAACACATTTTTAACTTTTAAATAAAGATGCCGTGTTGAGGAAGAATAATACCTTTTCCACCTTCCTCACTGATCAAACTTCCAAACCCTCTTCCCGCATTACCAATTTTTTCTCTTTGTAGACTTCTTTCACGTTGTTCAAAAGAATGACTCCTTGCCAATCGGCTGTAGGTCTTGTCGAAAGAAGACATATTGGGTTATGAAGGTAATGATTGGTTAAATGTTTAACATTTAATAGAAAATCTCCAAATTTTGAAATTGGGGAAAGTTTAATATCTGCTTTATTTGTGATCTCTGGATCGGCAGCATGTCGGAATTAAATTCATAATTTTTCATCCCTCAATAAACTTGTTCCCCGTAATCATGAAAGCTCCCGAAACTCTATTTTCTGAGGCGATTCTCGACATTACAACTCCTAATGGCATTCTCCGATGCGTTCCTGAGGACGCTGAAAAGATTTTTTGTGCCAGAGCCAGAACTCAAGCTTATTATGGTAACCTTTATATTTTTATGTTTTAGCTTTTTATAACTTGCCTCGTTTTATTCACGAATAGTGACTTTTTTCCCAAGAAAAGATGAACAGCTCTTTTTTTATTTAATTTTACGTCTTTCTTCCGATTCTGGCATTCCTGATCACGCGACGGCAACTTCTTTCTTCCATCAGCTTGAAATATTTGCTGAGGCTTCTTTAATAGATGGTAGTGTACTCACTGCTCCCTCCCCTACCCCACCCCCTATATATCGTCTTCCACCGGGCAGATCACGCTCCAATTCCAACACTACCTCTCCAACGACTCCTAGTTCCCCTTTACCGGGACCGATGGATAAAAAAGTACCAAAAGTTGATGGCACCGTGATTTACTCGTACGTTTATAATCCAAAAGCGAAAGATCGTGAAATGCTGGTTTTGGAAAGGAATGGTTCCTGGTGTTGCATTGTCCCCTTGGCTGTTCCTGTTGGTATGTGATAACATGAAAAGTATCTATTTCTTTTATAACAAAACTCTGATTTTCAGGCGCTTTTCAAGAATTTCGTTTTCAATCTGTTAAAATTTTTACAATTTTGGCTTTAAGCTTATGTAAAGACTCGTGCGCAATCACCCGCCTTGGCCCTCACTACTATCGTATCCCAAAGAGCCCAAACAGTAGTGCAAAAGGAATTTGGTGAAACTGACCCGTATTCAGTAGAAAACTTCACCACTGTCAATTTGCTTCAAGGACTTTATGATGGTGAGTTAAACATTTAGTTTACTCTGTTATTCTCTAGATAGAACTCTATCAATATTAAATATTTTAGAAATATGCCGACTTGGATTTAGATCCCTCATTTGAAGAATCCAAATCAACTTTAGTCCTTCCAATTGCACGAATACGTAATGCAGAATTTAAAAGACAAAGTATATATCCTAACCAGCCCTTACCACCCAGAGTTCAACCAATCAAACGAGTTTTTAGAAGAGTTTTACCAGTAAAGTCAGCTCTCAATGTTCGAATGCGGACAACCAGTGTGTCACCTCTGGATAATGTTCTAATGATGTCGGTTGAATTGGAAAACAATACAGATGCCGGGAGTGCATTCGAGGTTGAGGCAGTCAAAGTTGAAATTGCGAGTGGAATTGTCGCAAAATATGATTGGGGGCTTGAAAATAGTGATGTTTGTTTTTTTTCCACTTATTTTGGCGAGATTTTGGTTCATTAAATCTTCTAATTTATGGTATTCTATTTATACATTTATTTCAGGATAAGTTTCCGTTGACCCTTCATCCAGTCGATCAAGTTACATTTTTATATAGTATCACAATACTCGAAGAGACTGTTGTTCCTAAAAGTCCTCCTCAAGTTTTTCCCCCTCCAAAACCTTACGCATCACGCACTTCTTCCCGTCGGTCATCAATTGCTTCTGTTGTTTCTTCAAACACAGCCGTGACTGCCTCTGATGATCGACAACGTCATGTATCAATTGTTGTCCGTGGGTCCCCTGCATTAGATGGGGTAAGGAGTCGAAGTGTAGAATCACGATGGAATTGCATGCTTGATTTGAGTAATCTTCGAAGACGCGAAGACGCCTTACCCCCTCAATTTCCGAGAGCACTTGGCTTCAATCAAAGATTATCCATGCAGTTTAATTCTATGAAAACGCCTACACAAGCAGCCACCCCCTCCAGACCTGCTAGCATATTTTCCCCTTCAGGAGCTATGACACCCACCCCGACAAAGGGAACTTTCTCTGCTGGAGGAAGAAAAAACTTTGCAAATCTCCCCACTATTCCAGACAATGATGTTCTTAGTGCTGTAGGAAATGGCATCCTTGCCGCGACACCCAAAAGGCCGGCGGAAATGGAAGTGAGCGATGGTGTTGTGGTATCATTTTCTGGTAATTATATTGAACTCCCTTAGTTGAGATTTGGATTTCATACTAAGTCCGTACTTTCAAACACAAATTTAGTCGAATCCAAGGTTATAATCGGAAACGTGTTTAATATCCAAGTTTTTATTGTAAATCGGTCAAAACACGTTCGCAGATTCACGGTGGTAGTCCCTAATCGGAGAAGACCCAATGATAGGTAAGTAGCTATCAATATTTGTATGAAACAGCAGATGGACGATAACTACTAATAATAACAGGAATTTCTCGATAATAGCGCAATTAAGAACCTTCCACCTATACCAGTCGTTGGAAAGCTCTCACACCCTGCAGAAGCCTTAGGACATGGATCGGCGAATACTGTCGAAGCTTTTATGGAAGAAACGGGTATTGGCAAGCTGAATGAGCAAGATGACTGTCATCTTATGCGTACTAGCTGACAAATTTACTATAGCGATACCTCAGTATCCCTTAATCATAAATCCATCCAGATTTATGATTAAGTGATACTACGGTACTCGATAACAGAAGAATCATATCAATGAATTATAACTGATTCACTGACAAGGATCCTGGTAAAGCTATTTATTGTCATGCTACACATATGATAACGGTTCATCATTATATCTGAGGTCTACTGGTAGAACCATTTATTTCTGCTGATGATCATTGGTTAATGACCGGGTTTTCGTGTTATTACGGTGATATAAAGCTTGTTATTAGTAATTACGTACTGATACACGCAATATTTGGATCCGTACAAAAAATAACACCGGTCTCCTAACCGACCGATTATCTGTTCGAATAAATGAAAATATCGGTATATCCCTGATTAATGAAAGTACGATTTTCCTCGAATTTTCTCTCTGTCACAAAACCCTAATTTTTACCTCAATTTGGAATATTTCCCGACCTAAGAGTTTCTGAAGAGATACTTGGAATTTGAAACTAACGAGGCTGATATCATTTGTCTTGAGAATAATGTTCGAATGGGGTATGAATGATCCAAAAATTTTTGACTCACATCTGGCGACCTGAAATGGATGCAAAATGATCATTTTCATCTCGCTATTTAGCCCTCTGAATCCTTCGACATGCGAATCAATTTCCCTGCATTTCATAGCAGTCCGAGAATCTCTTCATGTGATAGATCTGGTGCAGTTAGTAGATAATGACACCGGCTTCATCACAAATTTGCGAAATGTGCTGGAAATTCATGTTGGCAAGCTGAGCAGCTCTACTAAAGAGAAATTGAGTACAATGGGTTTAGATCAAGATGGAACGGATTTTAGCAAAATTGAAGTGGCTTAACAGAGTACAACCCATTTTTTGGGGTAAGCAAGTAAATTCACCTTGGAATATTTACATTCTAATATTATTTAATAGGCACCCAAGTTTATCCAAAATCAATCGATATTTAGTGATCACAACTGATAAGATAAGCAATTCCAATAAATGATCTGTTGAGATCGAACCCCAACAAAATCTAATAGTACGCGGTTTACGACACAAAACGCTTTGCGATATGGAAAGAAATTTCAAGTGTAGGCTACAAAGGCCGGATTTCAACTGGTGATTGATTTTGGTCAAGATAAAAGGTATAGCAATTGTGAACGGAAAAGAAAAAGAAATTAAAGATGGTATTGTACTAGTTGAATGACAGTGCGCTTTGGGTGTATCTGAATCATGGCAAAACAAATTGATTACTAATTATGATTAGTCAACACTAGTCAAGAAGCAGTCTTAAAATTTTGTGCAGTCTCATCAAGTAAAATCTCTTAAACTTTTGGTATCATTATGTAATTTAGTCAAAAATTTACAATCAGTTTTATTTATGCTGTATAACTTGATTTTTTTTCAACCATTATATGTAAATTAAATTGTAAATTTAACAAAATATAATACAACATTATACATTAAACAACAATTTATTGACTAACTTATCATAATCACACCATTAATTAAATGTT
The DNA here is from genome assembly GCA_016748015.1 of Geosiphon pyriformis. Classification (NCBI taxonomy): domain Eukaryota; kingdom Fungi; phylum Glomeromycota; class Glomeromycetes; order Archaeosporales; family Geosiphonaceae; genus Geosiphon; species Geosiphon pyriformis. The sequence goes on along the minus strand of JAAOMT010000176.1, from coordinate 328,210 downwards.
TGAAAAAAAAATTTTATCATCGAATAACTCGGATGACCCAATTCTATTCTTCAATTTAGCATCATTAAACTTGCTATTATTGACATAAAATTCCACGCTTAAATTCTCTTTTTAAATTAAGTTTTTTTTATTATTATCTACTTTCAACTTTGCAGTTAGAATTTACATTCTTTCTTTGTGTGCAATTACAAAAATACGTACAAATTCACTATTCTATCAGTGGTTATTTAGGTTGACTTAAATATTCCCAAAGTATTAATATACCAGTTCTTTAACACAAAACTTTTTGTTAAAGTCACATAAAATCATTTTGCAGATGTTGATTTACTGTTTCTTAAATTCCTTATATTTTGTAAAATCTTAGATGTACTAATTGTAAAATTTGGTTAAGCAAACCATATTTTTTTGTAATTCTCTTTTTAATATTAATATTTGTATTATACTTAAACACATGATTTGACAATTCGATTTTTTTATACTTGATGTATTCAAAGCTTAAATATTTAATCTCATATATTTTTTTGTGTAGTTACAAATAGTTTATAGTATAAAATTTTCATTATATAAATATGTAAGCTTGTTGTTTTTATATTAATAATACCAGATTTTATATATAAGTCTAAATGTTAAATCAATATTATTTTGTGTTAATTTATGTCATTAATCAAATTTTTGTTCAAATATTTTACTTTTTATTAAACACAATTTTTAATATAATAAATATAACAAATAAAATAATATGATTTTTGAATATATAAATATTAATGTAATTTTAAAAAACTTTTTGGTAATTTTATATAATAATATATATTTATATTTTAATAGTATATATTATTATCAAACAAAAATTAAATTATTAATTAGCATAAAATTATTTTTATAATTTTTATTTATTAATTAGCATATAATATTGTTTTAATTTATTACTTATTATTTAATCATATTATCATTTAATTAATAATTTAATTTAATTTTTTTTATTTTATTTAATAAGTGCAATTTAACTACTATCTAGTATATAAAAACAAATTAAGTAATTTCAATTAAATATAATTTATGTGTTTATTACATATAACTGGCCATTTAGACCAATTAAAGCAATACTATACACTTATATAAATTTTATACTATTGATAATATTTGAAAAAAATAAACAAGTTTTATGTAATTCAAAACTAATAGCAAAAAACTCAATAATACCAAGCAAACAAATAATTTTAATTAATAAAACACTAAACAAACTATAAAAATTAACAAATATTATCCTTATATTACTAATTAAGTTATTTTTTTTTATATTTATTTTGAATTTTGACTTAAACAACTATAACTTACTATAATGTTTTTTAGTCAAATAACAAATAAAATCAACTATTATTAAAACAGTCTTTTTTTTATTATCAAAAATTAATATTGCTTTATTAATTTAATTCTTAAAAACAAAGCTTTTATATAAGATTATATATATATTAATATCTAAAATCTTTAAAAAAAAGTACATAATATTAAAAATAATAACAAAAAACAAATTCTTACTAAAAACTTTTATAGTTTAATATAACTTAACAAAATTTAAAGCATATAAAAACATCTTTTAAATATATAAAAATGTGATTAAACAGTTTAATATTACTACATATTAAACATAAAACATTTAAATAATTCTTATTATAAAGTTTTTTTAATTATAACTAGTAGTTTTCTATAAACTGTATTTATCAAATATATATAAAAAATAACTAAAATTTTGTTAGTAAACTTTAAAAATATATAAAAATCCAAATGCCAAACCACAACTGTATTGGTTTAATTTATATTCTAAATTATTAATCTATTTATAACTTTTGTACTAGAATTTGCTTCCTATTAAGCATAACAAACAATTTAATAAATATTATAAATAAAATAATAAATATTTTTAACATAATTTAATCATTAGTTATAATAAACTTTTTATAAATTTCAATAAAAAGCACAAAACAAAACTATATAATATTATAAATAAGAGCATTAACTTAATTATTGCCTATATTTTCTAAATAATTTTTAATTTTTACTTATTTAATAAAAATATTTTTTAACTTAATCAAATTAGCCACATAATGTTTTTTTATCTAATATTTATTTCAAAAATCAGACAGATAAAACTTAAGCTCTAAAATACATATATTAATAGCAGTTTAATTGTTTATATACAAAACTGCTAAACAGAAAAAAGAAATATATTTTAATACCAAAATAATTGTCTGCAATTCTAATATTATCAAAAACAACAGTTTATATACTTTAATACTTATATTTATTCCAATATTAGAAAAATAAGCTCCTGTTTTACTAGTTACTTTTATAGTATTTAAGTATTTTAATAAATTATTAATATAAACATTAAAAATATCTGTTTATAATTTATACAAATATTTCTGAATATTCAAAAAAATTTTTAAACAGAAAAAATCTAAGTAATTAGAAATAAGAGCAATCTTATTAAATTTAATAATTAGATTATTCATATAAACTACAACAGCACCAAATTTTTAAAACTTAATTTTTTTCAATAATAAAAAGTCTTCTAATTTACAATTAGCTTATATTTATCTAATAATATGTTTCTAAAGACAATATTAAAATGCTTTAAAAAGTAAACTACATTAAAATAATAGGAATTTTTTAATATCTTAAACATTAAAAAGCAATAAAAACCACAAAACATACTGAACAAGTTATTAACCAAAGAAATTTTGTTATTAAAAAAAAATTTTATAATGTCTATCAAATAATTATTCATAGAACTAATTTTTAGCTTGATTAAATATTACAATAAGTTTATAGATATCTATTCTAAAATTTATAAATCTAAAAAATAATGCTTAAATAACTGGCAAAAATTTTAGTTACATTAAAAAACCAAATTACTAAAGCTATTTTGTTTTTTATTTATATCTGTTCAAAAAATTTCTATCTATATAAAAACAGATAATGCAAAACCTTATTAAAAAAACCCTTTGGCAAATTGGTCTTAAACCTAAATTTTTTTCTAATTATAACATCTTATTTCTGGTACATATTTTTAAATATAAAACTAAAGTATATTTAATAATCTATTATAAGCTACAAAACTACTAAAACCAAATAAAAAAACTGTTTATTTGATAATATTTTTCTAAAAACTAAATTTTAAAAAAACCTAATATCTAAATAAGTCTTGGCAAGACTTAGCTTAAAGATACTTTTTGTTAACAAAAAAAACTTTAAATACTTATAAAATTTACTATATTTGACAATAAAAATTGGCTGATTATTAATATATAAAAAAGCATTTACAACTTTTTAGTTGATTGAAATTACTACTGTCTTGTTATTATTGACTCTAAAATACTTACTAACAATATTTAAAATATATTGTGTTAAAGCCTAATTATTTTTTATTCAAATTATATTATTAATAAAAATATTAGTTGCAAAAAAAAAAATATTTTTTATTGATTTTTATTTTATTTATTTTTGCTACAAAGTTAGTATTAATTCTATATCTATATAAATGTTTATATCTCTTTATCTTACATAATAATAGATCATAAAAAAATTTTTTAACTAAGTAAAAAAAATACTTTATCTTAATCAAGTTTATTTTGTATTTTATAATTATCTAAAAAGCCAAAATCAGTTATTATTCTGTTGATTTTGTTTATGTATATATTTTTAAAAAACTTAATAAACTTATTATATATCTTAATTTATCTTAAACTAACTTTCAAATAATTATTAACCAACCAAATTATATGCTTTATACATATTCTGTAAAATCAATTAAAGCTTTTAGACTTTTTTCAAAGCATTTTTTACTATCAAACCAACAGCAAACACAGAAAATTAAATCGAAATACTCTTTAAAACCAAGAAATTGGCATTTCAAAAAACATTAAATTTATTACAAACAAAAAAAATATAATCCAAAAAAATCTTTAACAAAATTTTTTTAATTATTCTAATAAATACAATAGATTATATATTTATAAAGATACTATTCTAATTGTAAGGATACTATCTTAATTTTAAGGCTTGAAATTATTGAAATTTATGCTTTTTCTAAAGAATTGGAATATTATTAAAAGTTAAACAAAAATTTAATAAATATAAGAAGCATCCTATTATTATATTATTATAATATTTCTAAAGTTTATTTAATATACCAAATAGATTGGCAGCTTTATCATTAGACAAACCATCAATTATTACAACTAATTTATTCATTTTAATTTTACTTATTACATTAAAAAAAGCATATTATTTTATATAGCTTAATAGTACATACTAGTAAGATCATAAATTAGACAGTACTACAAACATCTTTTATTTTCTTGTCCAACTTATTATGATTTATTAACTCTAAGTTTTATTTTATTTGGCTCTAAAATTAATTTTTTTTTAATTATTAAATAATCTAAAATTATCTTATAAAAAAGCCATTCCAAAATACTTTTTATTATGTTTTTTTTATTAAAACTAAAACTTTTTATTCATTTTTTAATTATTTTTTTAACAGCTGTATTTTTAATTGCTTTTAATTCATAATATTTGGATTTTCTATACTTTTTTTTAATTATTAACAAATATCTAATAATATTTATTGATTTTATATTATTTTAAAACATATTACTAACTTTGAAAGCCTTTTTATTATTAATAATAGACTATTTTTTAATAAGACAATTATATTTAGACCTGTTATTCAAATCTAATTTCTTTATTATTTTGCCAATTAACAATTCTAATTCATAAAACTTTAAAGATTATTTGTTTTTTAAATACTTAAACTTGTTAAATCAATACCTAAAAAAAACTATATCAACCAAGTTCATTATTATTTTTTTTAATATCTTTTACATAATATCTAAATTATTAAGAACTTTTGTGTTTATAAACTTATTTATTACTATTAATAGCTCAGCAAAAAAGATTTTTTTAAAGCATGTCTACTTGGCACTATCTATATTCTTAATTATAAACTTTTATTAATCTTTATTAGCATACTTATAAATTATATTTAGATGTTTATCTAAAAGCCTATTTAAGTTAAAAAAAACTATAATAATCATGTAATCAGTATTAAAAAAATCAAAAATATTATTAACTTTTTAATTAATTACAGCTGTTAAAAAATACTTATTAATAAAAATATAATCAATAGTTTTTTTTATACCTTTTAAATTGTTTTAAATTAAGAGCTTAACAACAAAATTACTTGAAAAAAAATTATATAAATTCAGATTAAAACATTTTTTGAAGTTTATATTCTGTTTCATTTCATTTTTATTAAAATTACTGCTTAATATTATATAAGAACTTGAATTAACTACATAAATTTACTTTATAAACCTAATTAAATTATACACTAGCTAAAACATCAGCATACAAACTTAAAATCATTATTAAAAATTTATTGACAAACAGCGAACAAATTGAAAAAAGACAACTAAAAATTTTAGAAACTTTATATATATATTAAACAAGAATATTATCTATAATTATTATTACTTTTAAATTCAGATAACCAGTATTCAAACCAGAAATAAAAACTTTTACTTCTGAAAATTTGTTCTTAATCTAAGACTTAATTTGCTTTTTAATTTTGTCTTAGTAAATATAAAAACCAAATTGCTAGAATTTTTATGCTATCTAATAATATTTTCTTATTTAACCAAATTGTTTATTTTTTTAATATTGTATATTACAAACTTTCAAACATAATTAGTTATCAAAATAAAAAATGTACCAAAAAATTCAAGCCAAAGCACAATTGATTTAATTTTGTTAAAACTAAATTAACAAAAATGTCAAAAGCAACTATTTTCAGTTTCAAACTATCTATCTTGGTGGTTAAAATCTTAGAGCTATTTATATCTAAATTTGAAGTTTTAGACATTGCAATTAGAAAAAAAAAAGATAATATTTACAAGTTATTTAAAACCATATTTGAATTTAAACTTGAATTTAAAAGCATAAAAACAGTTAAAAAAAAATTAAAAAGCAGTAACTAAGAGCACTAAATTTGTATTATTCAGTTTTTGTATAATAATAAATACTTGATTAGCCAAAAGTTTCAAGAAATATTTAAAAAAACCAGATGAACATTAATAAACAAATAAATTTATAAAGCAAAAAAAACCTTATTAAAATATAGAGCACCAAAAAAAAATAATTCAGAACCAAAACCAGAGTAAATATTATTAGAAACAAAGACCAGCAAAACCACTTGGACTTATGATTTGTCATTAAAGACAGCAGAATATAAGATAAAAACATTTTTTTTAATATATAATTTGGCCAACTAAAAGTAATTTATGTTTAAAACAAACTTTTTATATATTTTCAAAAACAAAAGAGTAGATATACTTAATATATTATATTCTAAAGCAAAATATTCAAAATATTCATATTTTTTACAATAAATCAAATCTAGTCTAACCCAAAAAAATTTCATATTACCAAAAATTAGTTTTGTGTAAAAGACAAATTCTAAATTTTTTTCTGATCCAAAACCAACTATAATACAATAAATTCTATTGCCAGTTTTAAATAATTGATTAATTATTCATGTTTTCTTACCAGCCTCTTTTAACAAACCATTTAAATTATAAGTAATTATTTTTATAGACAAAATAAACAGAAATATCTTAAATTAATTTCTTAACATTTAAATATTATAATTTTTTACAGCTTTGGCTACATGTTTTGAATTTTTTCCAATTAAAAATAACTATTTTAATGTTAACAGATTAACTTGACTTAATATAGCAAATTCTATTACAGTTTTTTGTTATAGTCCAATAAGTTACAATTAAATTAACATTACTTGGCCAAACTCAAAAAGAGCTGTAATAATTATTTTTTTCAGTGTATTTATGAAAATTTCTTTAATAATTACAGCTTGATGTTACCAAGTAAAAACTACAAATTTAATCACTTCTTAATAATAGCAATAGTTTCTACTTATAACACTTATTACTATGATTATAATTATTAATTATAGCATATTATAAATGTATAGACTATTTTAGTAATTGAAAAAGTGAAAAAAAATGTATAATAAAGTTATTAAAAGTAAAAAAAAATATTGTCATTATTATTTGTTTTTGAACAAAAACCAGCTTAATGTATTTTAAAGAGGAAAAAAAAGTCATATCTCTTTGTACATATTAAAAACACAACTAGCAACAAGAAAAATCAAACTACTTTAATAAATACATAACCATAATTCTGTTAATTAGTCATTGAAAGAATGTGGTATTCAATATTCAGCTTTGAAAATGAAGTTATAAAAATAATAAAGAAATTATAAAAGTAAAACATAGCTAAAATAGATTTTGATTAAACTTTTTATTGTTGAGATTACTTTCTAATAATATAATATTTTATTACTTATTTTAATATTTAATAACTTGTTTAGTGAAACAAGACTTAATATAAAATAGTAATAACACATAATTTAAAAACCAAAAATAATAAAAAAACTTAAAATAATGTTAACAAATAAGTAAAAGATTATAAACAATATAATTTCAAATAGTAATAAGGAATATAAAAAGACATACTTAAAATTGTGATAACAAGTATTTAAAGCATAGAAAAAGAAAAAAAAGAATAAGATATAGAAAAAAAACTAATTGCTTACTATAAAACTATAACAAAAAGTTGATTTAGTATTTAATTAATACTTTCTTAAGCTGACAAAAAGACTATATATAGTTAAATTATATTAAATTTACATATTCTATTAAAACTATTTAAAATACATTAATTATTTATATATTTTAATTTAATTAATTCAAAATAAGCTTATTTAGCATATTATTTTTTCAAAAGCTAATGATTTTAGATGATCAGATTTAGATAACTGGATCTAAAACATTAATTGTAATTATAATCAACATAATCAAAAATAAATCAATTAATTATATTTTTTGATAATTATTTTTAATCATTGATCATAGATCTGGAATGTTAAATTGTTTTAATAAGGGCATATAAGAATTTTGAAGCATAAACAAAATCTATTGTTATTAAATTATATGTATTAATTGTTTATTTTTATTGATGTTTCTTAGTTTGTCAAATTTTTTTTGTATTCAATTTAATTAAACTATTGGATTGTGCCATATCTTTTTGTTGTAATTAAACTAATTGTTGATTATTTATTTTTGGATTGTTAACTGATTTTGTTGATTAAATATAATAATATAGGCCTTTTTTACATAATTTTGATGTTAATTTTCATTGTATATATTGTAATTTTTGCATTGAAAAGTGTAAAAATTTTCTAATAACACTAATTTGAACAAAATTTTTGTTTCTTAAAATCACTATTCATTATAATATTTTTTTTTAATCAATAATATAGCTTTTTTTATGCTTTTTTTTAATATAAATATAAATTTAATTATTTTTTCAAAATTTAAAAAAATGGTGATCTTTTTAAAATCATTAATTAATAAAAAAAAATTCCTAATTGTTTAAGTTTTTGCAATTGTCAATTTGCTTTCAAGTGTTAAAAGATTAATATTCAATACAAAAAAATTTTTAACTGTTATTTTAACTTAAATTTTAACAATTTTTGGGTTAATTAATTTTTTTTTAATAACAATAAGAAGTAAGAAAAAAATAAAATTTTATTGTTATCTAAACTGTATTCAAAAACATTAATAAAAGTTTTAATTGTTTCATTAGTATTAATTCTTTTAGTTTTTAGAGTATTTATTTTTAAGTCAAAATAGCTTTTATCTTTACTATAAGTATTATAACCAGTTTTAACATTTACAAAAAAACCTATCAGCATCTTTTTATTCATATTTAATTTAGTAAATTGCCTAATAATTTGTTCAGTTTTTCTAAATTTTATATTAGTCTTATTATTAAAATATTTAATATTGTTTAGAAGTACTTTCTGTCATTAAATCAAACTATTATTAATTAAACTTAAAGTTAAAACTCTGGTTGATTTTTTCTTAGTAGTAAAATTACTTATAATAACAACTAGTTTAATAATAAAAGAGTTTGTTTCTTAAGAAATAATAAATATAAAAACATAAAAAACTTTTTTTAAAAATTTGAAATAAAAAAAAGAAAAAAGTTTTATAATATTTTTTTTTTTTGCTAATTAGTTTAGTAAAAAAATAATATTTTAATTTGTATAATATATAATATATAAGTATAATTAAATATAATAATTAGATTATATAATATCTTAAATTATATAATATTTAAAAATTTACCAAAATATTTAAAAATTTATTAAAATAATTAATAGTTAATTTTAAATCTAAACAAAAGATATTTATTATTATATATTTTTTATTTTTTATATTAATAAGTAGTGTATTGATAAGCTGGCTTACTTGGTTTTGCATTCAAATTTTGCAATTTTTGTTCTTGTCAAGAAAAGTTATATTAAGGCTAATAGAATAGTAGTATTAGAAAATGTTTGTTATTTTACTTGTGATGTTTTTAGAACTGTTTATTAAGCTTATTAGAAGGTTGGGCCTGAGTTTAATATAATTAATACTAATATGATTAGTAATATGAATTGAGATTGAATTTCATTAATTTGGCACTCTAATTTACATATAACATCTGATTTTATAAATAAACTTATTGCTGATTTACACTTATATTTTATAAAAGCTTTGTATTGTTATTTGCCAATCACTATAAAAAAATATTTGTATGATAGAATTTATCCTGATATATTGTGTCTTTATTGTAAGAAGATTGAACTTCCCAACTATTTGTTCACATATATAATAAACTCTGCTGTTCATAAAACATTGCTTGATTCATATATGGTTTTGTAAACTTCTATGTCAGAGACATGTCTGTCATTATCTCATATTATGCAAATGCTTTTTACTTATGCCTTTGACTTTGAGGTATATATAGCTTTGTACAAGAGTTTTGTTTTTAGAGATTAATTTTTGGAGGCTTTATTTATTTTTGTCTATGCTAAAGTTATTGGCAAAAAAATTATTGAATTGCTAAAAAATTTAGATAAAACTTATTATAAAAAAATGTGAATAGTTAAGACTAAGTACAGAGTATTTATAGAATCAAAAAGTTTGATTACATGTGATGGTTCAGTACATTCAGAAACCTGTGGGTTTTTTTTATTGTTTTCTAATGGAGTTGTTAAGTTACTTGGTATTGTTGAGACATATAGTATTAGTTTTGGTTTTTACAAACTTTGCAGTTTTTTTTTTGGTATTAATAATGAAATGTCTGTTAATATAGTTCTATAATATTGTTTTGATCAGTTCAAATGGCTGGTCATATGTAGAAAATACATGATTTGTATCTAGTTTAGATTACTTAATTTGATATATTGTATTAAGTAATATTTGGATCTTACTTATTAAAATATTAATAAGTAACTTGTAATTTTAATAATTTGGTTTATTATTTGGTAATTTTAAATTATATATGTATATATTATTTATGTAAATTTTTTTTTTTAAAAACATATTTTATTAATATAATAACTGTGATTTTAATTAAAATTAATAATATTAAATTATATATCTTAATATTAATTTTAAAATTAACATTAAAAACACATTAAAATTTTACTAATAATGAAAATTAATTCAAATTTTATTAATAAATATTTTTAATTTATTATTATTTTGTTTTTAATTTATATTTAATTTTTTCTATATTTTAATATTTTTGGTGTGTTTTAATATACTTAAAACATTTAACACAAATATTTTTAAATTATAACAAAAAGTTTACTATTAATATTTTTTATAAATTTATTATATTAATCAAATAACAATTTTTAATATTAGTTTTAATACTAATTAGTTTTAAAACAAATTATTTAGTCTTTATTTTATAATATACAAATTTATAAAACAATTTTTTAAACAAATTACTAATATTAATAAATTTATTATTATTATTTTTTTATTAATGCATTTAACAAGTAAAGTCCAACCACTATCTAGTACATAAAACCAAACTAAGTGGCTTAAACTAAATGCAATTCACGCATTTTCTACATATAGCTAGCCATTCAGGCCAGACAAAACAATACTACACACCTATATTAACATAAAGATTACCATTCAAACCAAAAAAGAAAAGACAAGGCCTGCAATAACCAAAGCTAACAGTAAAAAAATCTAGCATACCAAGAAACCTGACCACACTATCCGACAACACAGAATTTGCACAATATGAAAAATCTAACAACACACCACCATTACCAACCAAACCAGTCTTCTTCATATGCACTCTAAACTCAAATCTTATCAACCATACTTTAAAATAATGCAGCTTGACCAACCTCTCAATCAAATTAATGACAAAGCTAACAGCTCTTTCTTTCCTATCAAAAATCTTAATAGCTTCCTTACACCAATTCTTTAACACAAAATCTTTGCATATTACCAAATACAAGCCAATATCTAAATGACAAAAATCAAGCACCCAAAAAACAGCAGATAAAGACAAGCCATAAACACCAACCAAAGAAGTCCAGAAAGCAGAAGCTTTGGACAAAATTTTCCTTCAAATATCAATATTTCAAGCACAAGTAAAAACATGATCTGGCAATTCCACTTCACTGCACAATAAACAAAGTACACCAGAATACTTCTTATTATAAAGCCTCTTACAGACAGCAACAGGCAGTCTATGATGCACAGCTTTCATTATATACATGTACAAAGTGGCTGACTTCCGACTAGTAAACTTTGTAAGCATGTGTGAATTGGGGTGCCACACTCTTGAGGTGATAACCCAATTCACATTACCAACTAACACTCTTGAAATTGCATTGTAACCAGAACTCGCTTCCCAATGAGCTTTACAAACAGACCTAAACACATTCTGAACAAAATGATGAGTATTGTTAAATACAGCTAAGCCTTTAGCTATCAAAAATTGTTCCTGCATGCCCATGGGCAGAAAAACAGGAGAGCCTGTTGCTTTACTAGCCAAAATATCAGTTTTCATATTACTGGCCACTCCAGAATGACTCTTGACTTTAATCTAATACACAGTAAGATCCTTATTCCAGACTAGATTGTATTATTATTATTAATTAAATTTAAACAAATAACTTAATTTTATAAAATATTAAATAATATTTTTATTTAAAATATTTTTAATAAATTGATTTTTTCTTAATTTTTTTATTATTATAATATTTTATTAACACATATTTTTTTTATTTATTATGCTTTTTTGTATTTGTTAAATAATAATTAAAAGAAGTATTGTATTTATTAAATACATAAATTGTTTTTTATAATTATTTTTTTAATTATTATATTATAAAAAAATTTATATTTTTTATAGTTTTTTTTAAATTTAAATTATTAAAGTTTTTTATTTATAATATAATTTCTAAATAATTAAGTTTTTTTATTAATATTTTAATTATTAATTTTTAAATTAATATTTTTTATTCTATAATTTATTACTATTGTTTTGTTATTATTAATTAAAATATTATTTATTAAAAAAACTGGTTTGCTATATTTAATATATATTGAATAATAATAAAATTATATTCTATTTATATTATTTTGTTGTAAAAATTTTTGTTAAAAAATATAAAAATATATAATTTTTGGTATTAATTTGTCTTTTTTACTAATTTTTTTATATTTAATTAATATTTATATAAATTTTTATTATATTTTACTTTGTATAATAATAATTTATAAAAAATACATTATAATAAAAAAAACTTGTTTTAATCAAGTTTATTTAAAATATAATATTTAATTATTAGATTAAAATAATTTTGTTTCTATGATAATAAACATAATTATATATATTTAATAATTGTTTATTTATTTTAATCTTATATAAACTGTTTTTTATTTGTTTTTAATTTATTAAATTAAAAATTATATATATTTTTATTTATATTTTTTACTTTTTTTTAATATATATTTTATATATAATTTTATTATAAAACAAATATACATATAAAATGTTTTTTAATATCAAAAATTTTTTAATATTTTTTTTTTAATTATATAATATTTATTTATAATTCTATTAAGTAATTTTACTTGTAGAATAATCTAACCAAGATCAAAATGTGTTCTCATTTTATTGAGTTTTTTGAAAGAATACACAATAATTGAATTAATTAGGTAATAACAAATTTTGGGCTTACAGATAGTTATGCTGTTCACAATGATTTAGATCAGAAAAAAATATTTTTACCATTATTGTGAAGAATTTTTTATGCTTTTTTACTCTGCAAAGTTAAGAAACATAATGAATTATATAAATACAGATTGGATTCAAAATTTTTTACAAAGTTTGGCAAGCAAGATTTCAGAAATGGCAAGACATTTTTTTTGGCTGCTGGGGCTTTTATGGATGACACAATTTGAATTAAGAATAGCATGTTTACTACTCAAAATATTTTGAATATAGCAAGCAAATTTTTTCAAATCAATGACATTTTGATTAACATGGACAAAATAGTTGTTATACTCATCAATCAAAGAGTGGAGAATTTTTAGCTGTTAATTAGTGGATCCAGTATTTCAATAGCAAAAAAGAATAAATCTTACAAATATTTAAACATTTTTTTGTTTATAAATGGCCTTTTTAAATCCAGTATTGTCAAAGCTTATTCAGACATTAAGTTTTTTATGAATCTAGTTTTAAAGAAGACTATATTAGACAAGCAATTTTTGTATTTGGTGTTTGCAATATTTCAATCTATTATCAATTATAGAATATAGTTTAGTTATATTTCAGCAAGTGTATATGAAAAATAAAACAGATTGCTTAAAAAAGAACTGAAGCTTAAGGCCAACTTACCTAAAAATTTTCCTAATGAAGCTATTTTTTATTTTAAGTTGTATGGTTTCAAATTTTTTGAGCAGATGCAAACTGAATATTTGCTAGCTAGTTTGGTTAATTTCACTAATTTAGAGGGCATTTTCAGCAATTTGTTCAAATACAGAGCCATGGATTTATAGACTGTTAGCTAAATGTTCAGCAGTCTTTAAGCTTTTCAATCAAGTTGTTAATTAATCTTATCAATTGCTTTTTGGCCAGTATAATCAACACATTGGCATTATGTGAATCATTTTTAGTCAATAATATACCTAATGTTTTTTGAGCTGGTAGTGGTATTTTTGTTGCTGATATTTTGGGTGTAGATTAATACTTAGATATAATAGATTTATTAAAGAAATTTGGCATTGTTTTTGTAAATCAACTTTTGGACCATTGTAATATGTGCTTTACATAGAGCACATTTTGCAGATAGAAGAAACTGAATCCTAAAAGCAGTGTTCCTGATTGGTTCAATTTATTGGTCTTATTTATTAAAGGTGGTAATTTGGCTGGTAATAGTGCTTTGGCTCATCATTTTACTTCTAATGAATACTTATGCAGTTTGAAATTTATTAATAAGCATCTTATTGAAAATGAGTTTAGTGAAATAAGTGTTTACATAAATGAATCAATTAAGAATTTGGGATTTATAAATACCTGTAGTAGTGCTATTGTTTATTTCTTAAATGTTAATTTAAATATTAAGGTTAGAGTCTATAGTTTGCTTTTTTCAATTCTAATGGAACTGCAGGCTATTGTTTTTGCTTTGAATTGCATTTTAATTTCAAGCTCAATAATTTTGGTTTCAAATAGCCAGACATTTTTGAATATGTGTGCTTCAGTCAATAATTGTGTTATTTCCAACTTTCATAAAAAATGCTGGATTAAAAAAGAACACATTTGTTCTACTGTTGCTTCTAAAAATTTGTCAATTCATTGAAAAAAAATCAAGGGATATTCTGGAGTTATTGATAATGAATGTACTGACTTTTTTGCTGGTATTATTACTGAATTTAAGTTTGTATTGTCTGTTGAAATGCTATATTACTTTTTTGCTGTCAAAAACAGAACTGTTTTTAAAAATGCTTATTGCTTTATAAGGTATTTGTTTGAGGCTATTAGTTTTGTTGACTGGAAATCCAAATATGCAGATGGTATTGTAAATGTGAATCTTAGTAAATTGTTGGATATGTGTTAGATCTTTTGTATTTGGTATTTTGATGATAGAATTCACTTTGGTTTCTTGAACTCTGCCTTTACAACACCAAAGTTTTATTTTATGAAGGTCTTATATTATTGGTTGTCTATGGCCAAAAGGAAGAGACTATACAACTTGAACTATCCTAGTGTGTTGTGTATCCAGTATGGTTTGATTGAGAATTTTGATTACATGTTTTTGTATATACGAGACACTAATATCAGAAAGAAATTAATTTCTAATATGGTTAAGACTTGGAATAACTTGCTAAGCATCAGTAATGTTGGCTGCACTACAATTTAGTTTTTATATAAAACTGGATTTTCTGGTTGTCTGTATATGGCTTTGGCCAAAGATTTTATAATAAAAAAGTGAATGACTAACACAATAAGTTTGTTGGTTTTTGGGTCTAATAAAAGTTTGATAGTTGTTAATTTGGTCCAGAGTTTTATCAAAGATTACAAATCTACAATTTGAGTGTCTACTGCCAAATTGAGAATATATTATAAAAAACAAGATTTTTTGCCAAAAAATGGATTCATAATTCTAGTTATTCTGGTTTAATATTCTTGTAATCTTATAAGATAATTTATAAGTTTGATATCAAATTGGACATTTATATTTGTTTTGGTTTGCATCCTGGTTTAGTGAGTATGTATTTTGGTTTTTTGTATGATTTTTTTGTAGTAGTTAGTTTAGGTGTATAGTATTGTCTTGATTGGTTTAAATGACTGGTCATGTATAAAAAAAACATGAGCCATACTTAATTTAGGATCTTATTTGATTTTATGTATTTAGATAGTGGTTGAATTATACTCATTAAATAAAATAAAAAAATTTATAATAAAACTTTTTATATATTAAACTTTTATAAAAATTAATAATTGTAAATAATATTAATATGTACTTTTTAACTTTTAAAACTTATTTAATTTACTTGTAAAAAGTTTTTTAATAATTATAAAAAACAAAATTAAAGTTAAATTTTAAAAATATTACTTTGAAAAAAAAACTTGATTTTTTTTAATTATATAATCAAAAAAATATTAAAATATTATTTTTGGTTTTATATATAAAAAAACATTTAAAAATATGTAAAATTATTAAAAAAAACTTTTTAATAAATTTTACTATAAAAATTACACAAAAACAAATTTAAAATAAATTTAAAAAACAGTTTAATTAATAAATACTTATTATAAAATTAAAACAGTTTTTAAATTTTACAATTTATTTAATACTTGTAAAAATAATTTACAAAATTTTTTTTTTTATTAATACTTAATAAGCGAAGTTCAAACACTACTTAGAACTATACATCAAAAAAATGATCTAAACTAAGTATGAATCATATATTTACTACATGTAACCAGTCATTCAAACCAGTCAGAACAACACTATGCAGTTATTTTAACCGAAACCAAGGTACCAACATCTAAAAAAAACAAACAAGGTTTGCAAAAGCCAAAATGAACACCAAAAGCCTTAGAAATTCCAAGCAATTTAACTACACCAGCCGAAAACTTCAAAGCTGAGCCAGAAACTGAGACAAGAGCAGAACTATCTATTGGAATCAGTCTATGTTTTTCCATAAAGGTGTAATGCTTAGCATGAACCATCCAAATGTCATCTCTAAAAGCGAAACAAAGAGAGTACATAAACTCAGCAACTTTAATCCTAGCTACTTTGGGATCATGGAAGACAGAAACAGCCTTTGAGAACCACCTATTGAAAACAAAACCTTTGAAAAGAGCTGAAGACATTAAAAAATCTGAAGCACAGATTGACAACAGTTGCAAAACACTCAAAAGAGGAAGAGAATGACCAGAAAGTTCCCTTCAAGAGAATACACAGAACTCCAAAATCTTGTGACAAGCAGAAATATTGATCATGCAAGAAAACACATGATTAGACATCTCCATCTTCCCACAATACAAGCACAGAACACTGGGATAACACTTATCATAAAGGCGTTTTCAAACAGCTATGGAAAGCTGATAATACAAAGCCTTTATAAAGTAGGTATGAGTATCAGCAGTATGCCTGCTGGTAAAACCTACAGCCATATGTAAATCAGAGTGTTATACCTAAAAAGAACTGAGCCAATTAACATCTGAAAGCAAACTACCCACCAGAAAACCAGAACCAGAACCAACTTTCTAATGCACATAACAAAATTTAATATTATAATCATTAAAATTTAATATATTTAAAAAATTTATAAAACTGAAATTTTAATAATTTTTAAATCAAATTACTTTAATAATTATTTGAAAATTATAGACAATATTTAAATTTTAATAAAAATTAGGTTAAAAAAATTATGTTATTAAACAAATTTTAAATTGTTAATTAATATAATATTATCTTTATAATTTTTATTATTACTTAATATATAATATTATTTTAAGTTTATTAAATTATATAATATTTTAAACTATATAATATTTAAGAATTTGTTAAATATTTAAAAATTTGTTAAATATTTAATAATTTGTTAAAATATATATTTAAATCTTAAAAAAGTTTATAAAAAATTAACAACAAAAAAGTGTTAAAATTTAAATTAATATTATAACAAAATATATAAAAAAAAGCTTTTTTTTAAAAAAATATATTAAGTTATTAATTAATAAAATAAACTTTTTTTATTAATTACTTTAAAATTTACAATTTAATTAATATTTTAAAATTAATTAGTTAATTTTGATAATAATTTATTTTAAGTTTAAACAGAAAATATTTTTTTATAAAGTATTTTTTTTATTTTTATATTAATAAGAAGTTTAAAGTCAAAATTTTTTATAAAAAAGTTGATTTTTTTTACAATTATTAAAAAATTTACAATTAAAAATTTTTGTAAAAAAGTTAATATTTATTACAAAGTAATTATATATAAGTTTAATAATATATATTTTTTAAAATATAAAAAATACTTTAAAAATAAATAACTTATTAAAAATTTAACAATTTTTATTAACAATAAAATTAATATTAATAACATTAAAAAAAAATTTTTACTTAATAGTTAATAGATTAATATTTAAAACATAAAATTTTTTAATAGTAACTTTCAGTTTTTTTTTAACAATTACAAAAGCAAAACTTAAATATAATAGAAAAAAAAATAAAAAAGATATTTTTTTATTTTAGTATTATAATAAATTATATTTAATAATAACATATTTAATTTTTTAGTATTTATTTTTTTTATTTTAAAAGTGTTTGTTCTGGAATTTAAAGAAATTTTACTTTTATTATTAATATTAAACTCAATATTTACTATTATAAAATTCTTTAACCCTTGTTTTTATATTATTAAAAACTTTAAAGACAACTATTTTGTTGTCAAAAAACAAAGCTTTGTCCAAAGAAAAAATTATTTTATTTTTAAAGTTTTTAATATTACTATTCATCTTTTTAAGTTTTTAAGTAAAACTACTGCCAATAGAAACTTTTTTTGGTTATATAAGTATTGATAGCAGTTATTAGTTCTTGTTAGTTCTTTGCAAAATATTGAAAATTAATAAAGCAGAAAAAACAAAAACTTTTTTTCAATAAAAACCTTTTCTTGTATTTGTTATAATATAAATTTAGATTAAATATAATTATTTTATTTATAAATGATTAAATATATATATATAATTTTAAAAATAAATAATAAATAATAATAATAATATTGTTATATAAAGCAAAAAATCAAAATTATTATTTTACGACTATTGTTGAAATGAGTCATTTTACAAAGTGTGACATTGGATTCTTGAAATCTCGGCCTTATTGAATTTTTAAAAGTATTATGGAGGGTGACAAAACTTTGCTTGACGAGATTTTTTGGGAAAATAACAGTCAAAACTCGCAATCTTCAAGATTGCCATCTACTGATGAGAATGGAAACAATAGCTCTCAAAGAGGAGTTAATCGATTAAACTCAAATCGTCGTCGTCACTCTATGTATAGTGGTGTTGGTGAGTTTCTCAAAAACAACTTGAAAAACTTGGGCCTTCTAAATTATCATTGAGACTCTTGTGGAAATTACGTGAAAACGCTGAAACGCTAACAATTGTCTAAATTACACCCTCTATATTAATCATTGCAAAGAGAACGAAATATCCCCAAATGTAATATCGGCCATCAATAACCTTTCAGTTGAGGACAATTTTGAAAATGATGGATCTTCTGAAGATATCACGGACCTCTCAGAAGATGAAAATTCAACACTTTCGCCGGTATGTTTTCTTCGTTTAGATAATACAGAGTTTATAGGCTCTGAATTGATTTCCTTTTGTGTCTTGCTTTATATGCTCAGAGCTACGGGTCTTTGACGTTATCAATTACATCCCCCTCATCTGTCAATGGCTCATCTTCTCTAATGCCATCAACATTAGATCAGCCGATTGCCCCTGCCGAACAATTACGTACTATTGTTGTCAATCGTCCCACCGCTCAAATGATTGAAACATTTCGATTATCAAAATCTAGAGAGGCGATGGAAGATGAAGAAGTTCTAGACTTTATCATGAAGTAAAAAATGGTTTCCTTGAATTTAGATTGTTTCTAGGGAAAAATACGGAATTGTGACTTGGTGAAATAAATGATTTTTTGTCGTAGGCCGGTTCCCCAAGGTCAAAAAGTTCTTTGCAAAATAACTCGTAGTAAGGATGGGTTTGGGAAATTTTATCCCCAATATGAGTTATTTGTAGAGGATTCTTCCGATCAAACTCGAACCTTTATGTTAGCTGCACGCAAGCGAAAAAAGAGCAAGAGTTCGCATTACGTTATCACGACTGAACAATTAACTACGTCCAGCACGATAAAACATATTGTGGGGAAAGTCAGGTGAACTCAAATGAAGTATCTTAATTTCCGAGATTTTACCATTATATTTTAATATTTGGGGGGGGGGGGTTTTTTTTTTGACTTTACTGATAGATCGAATTTTCTTGGCACGGCTTTTTCTATTTATTCGCATGGTCGAAATCCTTTAAAAAAGGAGCCTAATTTAGCGAATCTTCCCGTCCGAGAAGAATTGGGAGCCGTAGTATACGTAAATTAAGGGTTCTATGAAAAGTTTTGTTTTGAAGTTTGGATGAAAGCCAAAATTTGACAGATTTTTTATGAAAGGACCCTAATATATTGGGTTTTAAAGGTCCTCGCAAGATGACTGTTTTGTTAACGGGAATGACAAAGGGTGGGGAAAGACCTGAATTTCGACCAAAGACGGTAATCTTATTAATCTCGTTCTTTATATTCGTAAAAATCAAAAAGATTATAATAAGGAAAAATAAATTTTATTAGGAAGAAGAAACATTGATTGAAAAATTTCGGAGTGGTAGTCACCGAGATATTTTAGTTCTTCACAATAAATCTCCTCAATGGAATGAAGGTATGAAAAATAAATATTTTTAAAATCAATATCTATTACATTTTTTAACATAACTTCTCATGAAATTATATACGGCAGAAACACAATCATACGTGTTAAATTTTAGTGGACGTGTCACTTTAGCTTCGGTTAAAAATTTTCAGATTGTACATGACAATGATTGTAAGTTTCTGGAAATATTTTTTTAATAATTTCTGAATATATAATATTCAAACCCATTTTGATATTTGTTTTTAGTGGATTACATCATAATGCAATTCGGACGTGTCTTGGAGGATACATTCACGATGGATTTCATGTATCCTATGTGCCCACTTCAAGCTTTCGCAATTGCCTTAAGTAGCTTTGATGCGAAGCTTGCTTGTGAATAATTTAGGAGGTCTGTTATCATAAGTTGTATTTCATATGGAGATAATAGATTTTTAGTGCAAATTCATGTTAGGGATTAAATAATTTTTTTTTTTTTTTTTTTTTTTTTTCAAGAACAATATATTACTTGTATTAACACTAAATTTCAATATTTTAATAACTTTACGTTTAGTTAGATCAAAAAAGACTTGGCATTGAATATATAAATAGTTCTAATACTAGATATCAATTATACCACTTTTGACGATCCCGAATTCCGATGATTTCCAAATTTTTTAAGAGTTCGATGTCTCTTTCACGATCTATGATGATAAATTTGATTTTCAGAGGAATTGACCACTTGGATCATTGCCAAGGAAAAATCATATTTTTTGAGTCTGAAATTTTAAATATCCAGAGTAACTAAAGGTAGTTTGGACAATGAACAAAATTTGAATTTGAACTTTTCAGCGTTAGAAGTTACACACCTTTTTTCTATCATTATGAAATCTTTAGTGTAACACAATATAACTCACTGATTAAAAAGTTTCGCGCGATGTGTACAACATTTCATAAATTGTCTCACATAAAATCAAATAGATATTAGACCTATAAAACTTTGAGACAATAGTGTGACTGTCAAAATAACAATAGACTAGCTCGTAAAAGATAAGTAGTTAGCCCAGATTACCAATTAAAAGTATGATTAACAGAAAAAAATTTTTAGTAAATATTTGGGGGTATAATGATTTTCCAAAGTTTATTTTTTAATATTAGTAGCACAGTCTAACACTTATCGTAGAGACTCATCATCATCATCATAATCATCATAATCATCATTTCGTAACCGAATATGAGAGTAGTAAAAAAATTGATATTTTTTTTTTTAAACTTTTTTTAATGTCAGTTTGATAGATTTATTGAGTTTTTTCTTTATAAGCTAGTTTTTTGTTTATGCCACCAACTCTTTAATTCGTCATCAAAGATTTTCATTATCTTTGTAATGGGGGAGCCAGATCGTGAATGAATAAAGGAAAAGATTGTTTAGGCTGCTAATAATCAATTTTCCTCTTTTAGAATTAAAGTTAAAAATTTTGATGCATAACATGGAACAGATCAGTAGGATGTTAGTGAAAATCAAATGTAGATTCAAAAAAAAGTAAGGTTTAAACAATTAAACAGTAGCACATCAAGATCTCTTCCCTCGCGCGTCCATAAATTGAATCTCCCACGCGTATATAAATTCCAAAGTAAAAAAACAACCAAATTTTCCATCGGTTAAAATTTGAAATCGATGACCCTGTTTCTATCAAGTGACGAACTAAAGAAAAAAAGAGTCACCAAATTTTCTAGGGTAAAAAAGGTAACAATGGGGATGAAGATTGTTGGAATTTTCTAGATGTTTTTTTGTAATTTTTTTTTTTCATTTGAGAAACACTAATTCATAATCAACAGTTCAGCTGAATACCATTTGAAGAATGGTCTAGAGCTTGACAATAAACTATTTGGAAAATTTATATATTAATATAGTCAAAAAGACTTAACTTTTTGTGTCATGTCATCCACAAACAAACGCTTCTTGAACGATAGATCATCATTATGATGTTCATTCATTCATACATTGTCTTTTAAGTTTTCTGCACAAATGATGAAACTAAAAAAAAAAAAAATTTTTTTTCTTAATTAAACCTATTACCCAATTGAAGAGACCAAACCCATTTTGGTTAAAGACGATCCCAGAGAAACGGTAAATCAATTTTTATGATCCATTATTCATGCAACATAATCTTTACTCTTTTCAGTACCAAATAATAAGTCTGCAAAACGTTACACTGGAATTTTCCAAATGTGCACGATAAAGAAGTAACAAAGTTTGTTCAACAAAAATATACAAGCCCTGCTCATAAGCGAAAGGCCCTGAAGTTTATATTTAGCAAATACAAGTTTATCAAATGATATTTAGTTGTCGCATTTGCCCAAACATAACTTTCAATTTTAACAAAAATAAATATTATTTTGTTTCTTTTTAACTTTTTTTATCTGAAAGTTTAATAGTTAGCGTACTTTGTAACCACGCATATATATTCCGCTTCAAACCCCGCTTCCCTTACCATCACCGATATTTGTAACTTTGTAAGATAGACTTGAGTATATGTAAAAAAAAAAAAAAAAAAGATTTCCAAATCTAAATTTTTAACTTGAAAAAACTCACCTTCACTCCCACTTTTTCTGGACAATTCTTTATAATAATCTTGTAATATTTTTTAAAAAAATTATGACAAACGAATACGAAGAAACTCCATTATCTTATCATGCGTATATAATTTGTGAAATTTTATCAAATTTAGATAACCAAGTTGACCTGGTTTGTTGTTGCGTAGTCTCGCGTCTTTGGAATACTTGTGCCACTCCAAACTTATGGAAAGCTCCATATATGAAACGCGTTTCAACCCTTCAAAAATTTATCAGAACTCTATATCGAAGTAAACATTGTGCTACGACATATTCATACGGTTGTCTCATACAAAACTTGGATCTATCACGACTCGCTTCAAACATCCCCTTAGCTGAACTTGGTCTAATTTCTGAAAGTTGTGGAGTTTTGAAATCAATCGATTTCTCAAATGTATCTGAATTGCGTGAAGAAATATTATGCAGAATCGCGATTCGATGTTCCGAATTGCGTTCAATCAAATTGATTAATCTTCCAAATATCACCGATTATGCATTACAACAAATTTTATTAAGATGTCGGCATTTAGAATCATTGGCGATAGGTGATTGCACCCGAATAACTAATAAAGGATTGCTTGAGATTGCAAATCATGGACATTACTTGACCACTTTGGAAATTTATTTGACAAATACTCCGACGAAACATACTTTTGCTCGTATTGTAAAAAATTGTACAAGATTAAAAAATCTTCATATATGGGATTGTGGTGAGTTGGATGATGAGGTCGTCTTAAAAATTCCCGAATATCTTCATCAAAATTTGGAATCTCTTGTGCTTCATAATCCACCAAATCTCACCGATGCCTCATTAGTTGAATTGGCTACAAGTTGTAATAAATTACGTCATTTCGGCTTGGAACCACATGCCGGAGTTACGAATGCTACCTTGATTGCATTAGCTGCTAACGCGGATCAATTGAAATCATTAAAATTATCGCTTCGTGATGCTACCAATATTACCAACGCCGGATTTCTTGCATTAGCTGAACGAATGAAGAACCTCACAAATCTTCAAATTCAGGAGTCACGATCAAAACACGTGACTGACCTTTCACTAAGCATGTTAGCCATAAGAGGTTTTACTACTTTAAATTCCCTGCATATCTACAATAGTTCATTTTCCGATTCATTATTAGTTGTGCTTGAGAAAAATCGCCCGCCGATTAATGATCTTTGTCTCTTCGGGTTGTCCAATATTACTGATCAACCATTAATCGCTTTTCTCCGAAGTATATCGAGAACCTTGACATCATTACAAATATCCTATTGTGATCAAATAACCGAGGATGTTTATATTAATGGTTTGGGGGCTTACGGGGTTAATTTGAGAAAATTAAGTTTATTTCCTTCCGGTGAAATGACAATTGAAGCCCTTCGTGCGATTGCAGTTGGATGTGCAGGATTACGGGAATTTTTCTTGGCCAGTACCGAAGATGCTCCGGCTAAGGTAGCTTTGAGTTTCAATTTTTCTTACCTTAACTTTAACCAGCATTTCATTTATATATAATTTTAAGTTTGGTTTTGACTATCTTGACGATGAAGATTTTTTTCAATTTTCAGCTTATTCCAGTTGTGATTACCCAAATGCGATACCTGGAACATCTTCGCTTAAGAAATTGTCCAAATCTAGAAATTCAACATATTCAAACAATCATCTGTGGATGTCGACATCTCAAAGAATTCTTTTTTGGTCGTAGTTCAGATGTATCGCAGGAATATGTGGATGATTATAATTCAGATGGGAAAGGCAGACCGTTGTTAGTTTTGGGTCCTTGAGGAAAAGTATAAAAGTTGATGTCACCTACAAAGCTGTTCATACTCGAAAATTCACCTTCAAGGGTATGATTTCATAATTTATTTGTTGTTTGATCAAACAATCAGTCGATCGAGTTCTCAATCCTTGATCGGTAATCCACATAAAACCGGCGAGAGCCCATAATTTTGTTTATATATTTACTTAAAATTACCCAATTATATACCTTTAAACTTTTTCTCTTGAACCTATAGATTTCTTGTATATGGAATTTCGAGTTCATTCTTAAGAACAATATCTTATTATTTTATTTAACACACTCGCATGGACATTTAAATCATACTGTTTTTTAACACACAATCTACACGTCAGCATTATTCGTCATGATGAGTTACTTGTACAAAAAATAAAAGAGATCTCAGGTAAACTTGAGCAATTTAAAAACCCTCTTACTCGCTTTTAAATCTTTATCTTTAGATTGCTATGCTATTGTTTTCAAAAAAATTTTATTTGATGTTAAACTTTGATACTATTGATATTAATTTATGATTGGTCAAGCTACATATTTTTCAATTGTTTCCATATTTTAATCAATTATCCTTTGTAAGATACTTTTTCAAAATAATAAAATATACAAATTATATAGTTGTGTCATACTCCTACCAGATTGTAGTCTATTTGGCGACTGACTGGGATTTGAAGCGTCAAATTCGGTTCTCATTTTCATTTCCTTCGTTTTTCAATTCGTTTTCAATTTTTTTCTTTACTAGTATTGGATCGGGACGTTCCAAATATGTCACACGTTTTTCCCTATCTAACAAGCCTTTGAATTCCGGAGGTTCAATTGACAAGAAATCAAATGACGAAATATTTTCAAGGGCTGTTACGACAGCTTTAGCGAATTTTGCCGGATGTGCGGTAGCAAGACAGATTTGGTAAGTAGAAGAAGAAACGGTTTGCTGTTCCGCTGCGTTTATCCCAACTGCTGTATGTGGATCAAGGATATAAGAGATTTGATCTGTGGACTTCGGCAAGTAATACCGTCTGATGGTTTCCAATATCTGATCCGATAAAAATATTGCTTCTGAGAAATTAAAATTTTAAAAGTGGTTTGGTTTCATACACAAATACCTCTTCATCGGTTACTTTTGCACTATGAAAATCGCGACGAGCAATTTTTAGGAAATCCTCGCCTATAGAGAATCCCTGATTTGATTTCACTTCTTCCATCCACTGTTTAACGTGATTTCCAACATATTTCATTCTCTCTGTCTCGCTATCTTGCTTCTTTTGGGGAAGACATTCATAGGCCAAATACCACAACCATCTCTCAAAATTGCTCGAAACTGCAATATCCATCGCAGGACTTTGAGTCTCGATAACACCCGAGTTTTCATATTTACCACTTTGAAAAAATCGATCAAGAATATCATTGCTGTTAGTAGCAACAACCAATTTTTGAATCGGCAATCCCATTCGCCGAGCATAGTATCCAGCTAATATGTCACCAAAATTTCCAGTGGGTACAATATATTGAAGTTGAATGTGTTCAGCATCGGGGGAATTGAGGTTGATATTCAAATAATCGAGAAGTTGAAAGTAAGAATGAAAGTAATATGTAATTTGAGCAAGTATACGAGCCCAATTTATAGAATTGACGGCTCCAAGATGATATTTATTGTTGAATGGAGAATCATTGAACAAGGCTTTGACAATATTCTATAAAAATAGAGATAGCTAATCAACTATGATAGAAAAAACAAAGAAAAATTGACCCGATCCTAATGAAAAAAGAGATTTTTTAAAATACCTGACAGTCATCAAAGGTTCCTTCGATTGCTAAATTGTGAACATTGCTATCCAATACAGTAGTCATTTGTGCCTCTTGTATAGGGGAGACTTTTCCGCGAGGGTGTAATATGAAAAGTGATATATTCTTTTTGCCACGTAAACCGTAAATAGCAGCACTTCCAGTGTCACCACTAGTCGCTCCAACGACGGTGATTCTATCTTTTACTTCCTTTTCACCTTTTCCCGCATTTTTTTTTTTCAATAAATATTCAAATAAGTTTCCTAAAAATTGTAAAGCTACATCCTTAAAGGCAAACGTTGGCCCATGGAATAACTCTAATATATATAGTTGTGGTTTTATTTTCACTAAAGGTGTTACAGTTGGCGTTCTAAAACTATCGTAGGAGCGAGATACTAAGTTTTCAAGTTCTTGAGAGCGGATTTCTTCCTGAGGAATGTACAAAGAAAAAATGTTGAAGGCCAATTCAGAAAAAGTTAAGTTTCGCCAGGTAATGCTCCAATCAAGAGGAAGAGTAGGAATAAGCTCAGGTATTATTAAACCACCGTCATCACCTAGACCTACTAGGACTGCTTCTGAAAAGCTATAATATAAGGGAGAACCACGAGTAGAAATATATCTCATAGCGCGAGAATATTGTCAAAAAGGTATAATCTAATCGCACTCAAATTTTTAAAGTTTCCGGGCTCTAGTCACGCTTTCTGATTCTCGACTCCCTATAATTCTAGCGGATGAATCGCGTATCTTTTGAATTTGATTAAAATTTTATAAATTAATACTTCTGGAAAATGTCGAATTTATCTCAAAGTCCAAAAACTTTGGAAATTTCAGCTGGTTTAATCTCAAAAAATAAAAATGCTCTTAAAACTTTTGACATTGTGGCATGTTACCGAAAGTTCTTAAAGGAAAACGAGGTAATTGATATGCATTATTTTCTTGTGAAGTAGTTGCTGCTTGTACGAGACCAGACATTAATTTCTATTTTTCTTATTGAGCAAAGAACATATCCATGCCTGTTGCAGCTATAGAAGCTTTAATTGAACTTATAAAGCACAGCAAAGGTTCAGTCCTACTTCAACTTATGACCGATTTTCACCTTATTATAAAGTTTTGACTGATTTCCGTTTGAACTCTGCCTAGCGGCCACTATTTCTGAGTTTATGGAATCTCTTAAAGATGCAAGTCAGGAATTAAAGGCATCTACAAAGAATTCTATTTCTCTTTCTGCGGGCACAGATTTGTTCTTACGATTTGTAACGAGAACCTCTCACGATGTTACGGTAATTTATCACTCCTACAAAATAGCAAGATTTTCCCATTTGACTTATAATTTTATGTTTCACATTAATCAACCTTATTAGAACCTTGGAGCGTGTAAAGAACAGTTGATTAATAGTGGGAAAGTTCTTGTAGAAAAATCAGCAGCAGTTCGACATAAAGTCGCTGAATTGGGAGTACAATTCATTAAGGATGATGCTGTAAGTTATTTTAAGATTATGTCTGAATTTATTTCATGCCATCATATATTTGGATTCCTTCGATGCATAAAGAAATCTCAAGGTCATTCTAATACACGCATATTCACGAGTCGTGATGCTCCTATTGCAACTTGCTGCCAGAAAAAATAAACGCTTTAAAGTTTATGTAACTGAATCTCGTCCGACATCTTTGGGGTAAGGCACGGGTAATTTATATATCAAAGTTGCTATTGTTTGAATCAATTTTGATCAAAATTTGGGTTTTGTCTTATTGATAGAGTTAGATCAGCGAAGATATTGCGTAAAGCTGGCATCCCCGCAACAGTAATTTTAGACACTGCGGTTGGGTACGTAATTGACAAGGTTGACGCGGTTTTTGTTGGAGCAGAAGGCGTAGTAGAAAATGGGGGTTTGATCAATGCTGTAAGTTAAATTGGGAAAAAAAACTTTTGATTTTCAAGTTTTTGAATAACAACTTATTGGTATTAGCTATTTATCAATTTTAACACTCCATCTTTAATTAACAGATTGGATCATATCAATTAGCAATTGTTGCTAAGGCGGCGAGTAAACCATTTTATGCCGTAATAGAAAGGTAGTTACATCAAGAAATTCTCGCATATGCCATGTCCTCGTCTTGGGCCTGTCCTATAATAAATCTTCAGCATATTTAATGTATTAAACCAAATTTTTACTCGTCCGAAAAAAAACAATTCTTTTTCTATAATTAGCTACAAATTTGTTCGTTTATTCCCTCTCAACCAATATGATTTGCCCACCCACACCCCTGATCTTTTGACTTTTCCGGATTTAGATTCATATTCAGGGCAACCAAATCAACGGGATGAGGATTTCAAAGAACTAGGGTCTGGAATTACCCGTTCTTCATCTCCGCTCGATGAAGAAAGCCAACGAAGACATTACATCGAAGAAGGCGGATATCCTGATCTTGACAAGCAAGACAACATTAAAGACGCGCAAAATTTTGAGGTTCGTTGTTTGGCAAATCATTTTTTTTATCAAGACTCATTAAATGGTTTTCAATCCATTAGGAAATCAATCCTACAGTCGATTATACTCCACCCGAGTATATCACATTGCTTTGCACGGACTTGGGGGTACTCACCCCATCAGGTGTCAGTGATGAATTAATTAAATTATATTTATAGGATTGAAATTAAGTACCATAACTTTTATGGTTTTTGTCTAGTCTTTTTAACATCAATTCTTTTATTGAAAAAATATCATTAAAATTTTAAATCATTTTTGTTTTAAAATAATATAATCTTATTTTGCAGAGTATTTTTTATAAAACAGAAAAACAGAAAAAGTTTTTATATTGTATATTTAACACATTTTATTTAAGATATAAAAATTCTTGAGATAAGTATTTATTATTAACACAATTTTTAATAAATTATATTAAATATGTGATACAAATTTAACAATTTAAATTATGTAATAATGATTTATAGTATCTGAATACTTTTTTAAAATTAATAATAATAAAATAAAATAAATTATAATAGTATAATTAAAATAAATAATACAAAAAAAAAATTTTCTTATCAATTTTCTAATTATGAAAAAGCAAAAAAATAATTTATTGTTTTATTTTTTTTCCAATTTCTTAAGTTATTTTTTTTAATACATTTTGTTTGTAAAGCTAAACACAATAAATATTTCTGTTGTTTTTATTATTAAAAAAAGATAAAATAAGAATCTGTTTAAATGTAAAAAGAAAAACTTTTGTTTATATTTTTAATAAAACAGTATTACTTATAAAAAAATAAAAATAATAATTAATTATAAATATATATAATATAAAATTAGCTAATTATATGTTAAAAAAAATTTATATAATATTAAAAATTTTAAAAATGCCAGAAATTTTAAAAATACTAACAAAAATATCAATAATATTAACAATAACTCAAAAAATATTAAAATATTAAAATATTAAAATATCTTATTTTACAAAAATTATACATATAAAATAATATTATTAAAAAAACTAATTAAATATTTAATTATTAAAACAGATTTTTTGTATTAATAACTATATTTAAAATAAACTTATTTATTAAAAATTTTTTGATTTATAAATTATAGTTTATATTATTAAATTATTTATTCTAATTGCTTTGTTTATTAAAAATAATAATTATTAAAGACATATATCTAAGAATTTTAATATATTAAACAATAGTTTTTAATAATAAAATATTAACTTTTTATTTTTTTTATTTTATCTTCTGTTTTTTTATTTGTTATTGTATTTTGTTAAATTAATTGATTAAAAAATAAGTTTTAAAATAATAATATTATAAATAATTTGATAAAAATCACAAAAATAATAAAATTAACTTATTAATAATTAAATAACTTATTAAGAAACAAATTTTATTATTTTTTTTATTTTTTTTGATAATAAGACTTAAACATAAATTGTTAATAATACTTTTTTTAAATTTTTGTTTGGTATTTTTTTTAATAATAATTTATTTACAAATATTAAGACTTTTTTACTAGTTTTAAGTTTTTTTTATTTTTTTTATTTAGGTTTTATAAGTATAATCTAATTACTATCTAGTATATAAAAACTAATTAAGTAATCTTAACTAAATATAGTTTATACACTTTTTATATATAACCAGCTACTTAAGTCAATTAAGACAATATTATACACTTATATATATTTTTGTTTTACTATTAATGCTTAAAAAAAAACATGCTTTGTACAATTTAAAATTGATAACAAAAAATCTATTAATATTAAGTAAATATACTACCTTAGTCAACAAAAAATTAAAAAAGCCACTAATATTATCAAGTATTATATCTATATTATTTATCAGACTGCTTTTCTTTATGTTTATTCTGAACTTTAATCTAAACAATCACAACTTACTACAATACTTTTTAGCCAATTAATAAATAAAATTAATTATTATTAACATAGTTTTTTTATTATTATCCAAGATTGATGTTATCTTATCAGATTAGTTCTTAAAAACAAAATCTTTACACAAAATTGTATAAATT
This sequence comes from Geosiphon pyriformis, assembly GCA_016748015.1. NCBI lineage: Eukaryota > Fungi > Glomeromycota > Glomeromycetes > Archaeosporales > Geosiphonaceae > Geosiphon > Geosiphon pyriformis. The sequence continues at coordinate 297,091 of JAAOMT010000176.1, read as the reverse complement.
CTAATATCTAATATGTCTAAGTAAAAAGTACATAATACTAAAAAAGATAACAAAAAGCAAATCTCTACCAAAAACTTTTATAGTTTAATATGTTCTAGCAAAATATCAAAACACACAAATATATTTTTTAAATAGGTAAAAACATAATTAAACAGTTTAATATTATTATATATTAAACACAAAATACTTAGATAATTCTTGTTATAAAGTTTTTTTCTAACTGCAACTAGTAATCTCCTATAAACTGTCTTTATAAAATAAGTACAAAAAGCAGCTAAAGTTTTGTTGATAAATTCAGAAAGCATATGAAAGTTTGAATGTCAAACTAAAACAGTATTAATCTAATTTATATTTTAAATAAACAATTTATCTACAATTTTAGAACCAGAATCTGTTTTTCAATAAGCATAACAAATAATATGATAAATGTTGTAAACAAAGTAATAAGCATTTTTTAACACAACCAAACTATTAGTTATAATATATCTCTTATAAATTCCAACAAAAAAAGCCAAATAAAAGTACATAATACTATATACAAAAGCATTCACTCTGTTATTACCAGTATTTCTTGAATGGCTTTTGACTTTTATCTATTAATAAAAATGTTTTTTAATCTTAGTAAATTGGTTACATAAAATTTTTCTGCCCAATACTTGTTTTAAAAATCAGAAAAATACAGCTTAATTTCTGAAATACACATATTAATAATAGTTTGGCTGTCTATATATAAAATTATTGAGCAAAAAAAAGAAATACACTTTAATGTTAAAACAATTGTCTGTAATTTTAATATTATAAAAGACAATAACTTATGTATCTTGACATCTATATTCATTTTAATTTCAGAAAAATAAATCATTGTCTTACTAATTACTTTTATAGTATTTAAGTATTTTAGTAAATTATTTATATAAACATTAATAGACTCTGCTTACAACTTATATAACGTTTTTAAATATCTAAAAACTTTTTTGAACATAAAAAATCAAAACATTTAAAGCTGAAACCAATACTATTAGATTCAACAAAAAAATTTTTAATATAAACTAATGTTTTTTTAAACTATAATAATAGATCTCTTAAACTTAAATTTTTTTAATAACAAAAAGTTTTTTAATTTATAACTAACCCATGCTTGTTCAACAATCTGTTATTAAAAGCCATATTAAAATATTTTAAAGAATAAACAATTTCAAAGTAATAAGAATTTTCTAATATCTTAAGTATTAAAAAGTGGCCAGAATTATAAAAAGCACTAAACAAATTATTGGCCAAAAATGTTTTAATATTCAAAAAATCTTTACAACATTCACCAAAAAATTATTTATAGCATTAACTTTTAATTTAATTAAATATTACAGAAAGTTTATAGACACCCAATTCAAAACTTGTAAATTCAAAAAAAAGTGCTCAAACAACTGGCTAAAAATACTTGTCACATTAAAAAACCTAACTACTAAAGCTATTTTGGTCTTTGCTGGTATCTATTTAAAAGACTTTAATTTATACAAAGCTTTATTAAAAAAATCTCTTGGCAAACAGATCTTGAACTTAAATTTTTTTCTTAGCAAGATATTCTATTTTTAACATGTGTTTTTAAACACAAAACTAAACTGTGTCTGATAATTAACTATAAGATACAAAACTGCTAAAACTAAATAAAAAAATTGTTTATTTAATAATGTTTTTCTAAGCATCATATTAAAAAAAATCTGATATTTACATATGTTTTGGCAAAACTTGACTTAGACATACTCTTTATTAGAAAAATTCTCAAGTATCTATGGGTTTTATCATACTTAATAATAAAAATTGGCCAATTACTAATATGCAAAAAAACATTTTTAATTCTTTGATTAATAAAAATTACAACTGTTTTGTTATTGTTAATAATATTATTATTAATTTTAAAAAACTAACTGGCTATGTTCAAAATATATTATATTAAAGCTTAACTATTTCTTATTTAAATTATATTATTGATAAAAACATCTACTATAAAAAAAAAATTTTCTTTTTATTAAGCCCTATTCTGCCTATTTTTACTACAAAATTAGTGTTGATTTAATATTTATACAAATATTTGTGTTTTTTTATCTTATACAATAAAGAATTATAAAAAATTTTCTAAAAAAGTTGTAAAAAAATTTCATTTTAATTTAGTCTATCATGTATTTTGTAGTTATTTGAAAAACCAAAATCAGTTATTATTCTATTAACTTTGTTTTTGTATATATTGACAAAAAAATTAATAAACTTTTTACATATTTTAATGTACTTTAAACTAGCTTTCAAATAGTATTATTTAACTGAATTGTATACTTTGTACATATTTTGCAGAAATTATAGCTTTTAGCCCTTTTTTAAAGTATTTTTTATGATTAAATCAATAGCAAATACAAAAAATCTAATTGAAGTATCTTTTAAAACAAAAAAGTTATTATTACAAAGAATATTAAATACACTACAAGCAAATAAAATACAATTTAACAGAATTTTAGACAAAATTTTCTAGTTATTTTAATAAATACTATAGATTAAGTATTTATTAAAACTCTATTTTACTTATAAGACTTGAAAATTATTAAGACTTATATTCTCTTTCAAAGCACTAAAATATTACCAAAAGCCAAATAAATATTCATTAAATCTAAAAAACATTTTAATATTTTGTTATTATAATGTTTTTAAAGTTTATTAAATATATTAAACAAATTAGTAGTTTTGCTATTAAACAGTTCATTAATTATTAAAACTAATTCTTTTATGCTGACTGTATTTATTATACTTAAAAAGGCATTTTCATTTATATAAGTTAGAGATACATATTGGCAAAACCACAAATTAGACAAAACTAAAAACACATTATACTTTTTTATTTATCTTATTATAATTTTATTAATCTTAAGCTTTACCTTAATTGGCTCTAAAACCAATTCTTTTCCAATTATTAAATAATCCAAAATTATCTTTCAAAATAGTTGTTTCAAGATGTTTCTTATTATGTTTTTCTTATTAGAACTGAACTTTTCTATGTATTTTTTAATTGTTTTCTTAACAGATATACTTTTGGCCATTTTAAATTCATAATATTTAGTTTTTTAATATTTTTTTAATTCTTAATAAATATTTGGCTATATTTATGAAACTTATATTGTTGTAAACTATACTGCTGATTTTAAATGTCTTCACTTTATTAATAGTTAACCAAATTTTAACAAGATAATTAAATTATAACTTATTATCTAAACTTATTATTCTTATTAACTTAACAATTAACAATTCTAATTTGTAAAACTTAGAAAACTGTTTATTTTTTAAACAATCAAATACATTAAATCATTGCTTAAAAAACATTTTATTAGTCAAATTTACTATTATTTCACTTAAAACTCTTTATATTACATTTAAATTTCCAAGATTATTTGTATTTAAAAACTTATCTTGTACTATTAATAACTTAGCACAAGAACATTTCTTGAAATTTATTTATTTGGTAAAATTTATATCTTTTAATCTAAACTTTTACCAATTTTTGTTGGTCTGTTTGGAAATATTATTTAGATAAATATTTAAAAAACCATCTAAATAAATAAAAACTAAGACAGTTTTGTGGTTGGTATCAAAAAATTCAGAAATATTAAAATTTTTTTGACTTATTAAGACAGATAAAAGATATTTATTAACAAAAATATAATTGATAATCTTATTTACATTTCTTGAATTATTTTAAGTTGGTTAAATAAATATAATATTCTTATAAAAAAAATTATACAATTTTAATTCAAGATATTTCTTAAAATTAACACTTTACTTAAAACTATCTTTATTAAAATTCTTATTTAAGATTATATATATGCTAATATTAAAAACATTAACTATGAATTTGTTAATATTAACAGCTTAAGAAAACTTAGTTTCAGCTAAAACTCTAATATACAGTCTAATAACAAATAATAATATCTTGTTCTTAAAAAAAATTAAACAGAAATAATTCAACCAGAAATTTCAAAGATTTTTAATACATAATAAGTCAGAAAATTTATTATTATTAATGTAACATTTGTATCTCTAAAACCCATATCTATGCCAGAACTAAACATATTAATCCCATCAAATTTGTTTTTAATTCAAGACTCAGTATTTGTTTTTAGCTTAGTTTTTATAATAATTAATACCAAATTGCTATTGTCTTTATACTATTTAGCAACATTATTTTGCTTAGTTTTATTGTTCATATTTTTAATATTGTAAATAGCAAATTTTTAAACTAAATTACTTATTGAGATGAAAGAAACATTAACAAATCTGAACCAACACTCAACTAATTTAATCTTACTAAAATTATATTAATAAAAGTCTTAAAAGCTATTATCTTTGATTTTAAACTACTTATCTTGGTGGTCAAATCTTAAAACTACTTAAACCTAAAATTAAAACTTTAATTAGTACTAATAAAGACAAAAAAATAACATCTGCAAATTGTCTACAACTATATTCAAGCTTACACTAAAATTTAAAGCCACAAAAACAGTTAAAAGAGTAAACTAAAAACCAAAAACCAAAAACACCAATTTTATGTTACTTAGTTTTTTTACAATACCAAAAACTTAATTAGCCAGCAGTTCTAAAGAATGCTTTAAAAAGACCAAACAAGCACAAACAAAAGAATTATTTAGAAAAGCAGAAAAAGCTTTATTAAATCACAGAATACCAAAGAAAAAAAACTCAAAACTAGTACATATATTATCTAAAATAGAAGTCAACAAAACCATTTAAGCCTATAATTTGTTATTGAAAACAACAAAACAAAAGATAAGAACACATTTTTTGACATATAATTTGGCTGGTTGAAAACAATTTTTATTCAAAACAGACTTCTTAAATACTTTTAAAAATAAAAAAACAAAAGCACTAGATGTGTTATATTTTAGAGCAAAATGCCCAATATGTCTATATTTTTCATATCAAACCAAATCCAAACTTAATCCAAAAAAGTTTTATATTATCCAAAATTGGCTCTATACAAAAAACAGATTTTAAATTATTTTTAATTTTAAAACCAATTACAATACAGCAAATTTTATTGTCAATTTCATATAAATAATTAATAATACAAGTTTTTTTATTTGCTTTCTCCAATAAAATGCTTAAATTATAAGCCATTATTTCTATAGGCAAGATAAACAAAATAGCTCTAAAACAATTTTTAAATATTTAAATATCATAATTTTTTATAGTCTTTGTCATATATACCAAATTTTTTCTGATTAAAAACAACTATTTAGCTATTAACTAATCTGTCTAAACTGATTTGGCAAACTCTATAATAGCTTTTTGTCACAATTCAATTAGTTGTAATTAAATTAACACTATCTAACTAAACTTAAATACTATGGTAATAATTATTTTTTTTAACATATTTATGGGAATTTTTTTGATTATTACAGTCTAATCTAAACAGAATTTTTGTTTTTTAATATTGTTGTTTACAGTCTTTTTTATGTTTCTTTTAGATATAAATATAGATTTAATAATTTTTTCAAATTTTGAAAAAGTAGTGATCTCCCAAAACTATTTACAGTTAAAAAATTTTTTCTAATAACCTAAGTTTTAATTATTTTCAATTTGCCTTTTATTATTGATAGATTAATATTCAAAACAAAAAATTTTTTAATAGTCATTTTAACTAAAGTTTTTATAATTTTAAAATCAACTTATCTTTTGTTCAAGAAAATATTAAGAGAAAATAGAAATAATCCAATTTTTTTTTCCATATTAAAGTTAAAAGAACCAAGGAAAAAATCACAAATTACATTAGAAATTACTTTATTGGCTTTAAAAATAGTAGCAACTAAACCCAAAAAAAATCTATTATTAATATTAGTTATAAAACCACTGCTTTTATTATTATTAGACAACTATCTATATCCGAGAACATACTACTATTAGAATTAAACTTAACTAAAAAAATTTTTTTTTATTACTAGAATGTTTGATATTATTAAGCATAACTCTCTTCTTTAAGAAAAAAAATTATTAACAAAATTATAAAAAGCTTTTTTAGATGTCTGTTTTTTAGTTATACTACTACTTAAAACAGCTTCTAAATTTACAACAAAAAGATTATTACCTTAAGAAATATTGAAAAAAAACAATAAGAAAATAAAAAACTTCTTTTTTAAAATTAAGTTTTTTGAAATTAAAATTAAATATATTAAAAAAATATAAAGTTTTTATTAAATAAAATTTTAAAATTAATATTTAAACTAAATTTTTTGTTTTTGTTTATTTTTTTGATTTTTGTTACTGTTTTTTTTGGTTCTATTATAATTTTAAATAAATTTTTTGTTTTTTTAATAAGAATAATAATTTATTATTTTTAAGTTTTAATGTTGTTACTTATAGAATATAGGGAGTATATTAGCATATAAATTAGCCAATTAAAAGTAGTTGTAATAAATATGGAATTCCAGAATTTCTCTTAGAGGAATTGCAAAATTCCAAAAATTTCAGGATTTTTGTATAAAAAATTACAGAATTCCAGAATTTTAGGATTCCTTTCAAAAGAATTGCAGGATTCCAGGAATTCCAGGATTCTTGGTGTGAAGAATTAAGGAATTGAGGAATTTTAATTATGTATATATAGTAGTAGTATTAGAAGTAGAAAAGACAGATCTCCCAATTTAAATTTGATCTAAGCAATCTTTTCAAATCATAAGTATTAATAAATAATTATTTGCTATCTCAATCCACTTTTTACTATCAACACTTCATGTTGATAATAATTAATACTTGACCACACTGAAACAATAGCTCTTGATCATGACTATTGATGGAATACTAACTTAATTGTCTTGGCTTAACTTCTTTATATTTTCTTGTCTTTTCTTTTATTATTTTTTCTTTTCTTTCAGTTGTTGTATACTAATTGATTAAAAGAATTAAAGTACTGAGTTATTAACATTATAAATAGCCTGATAAAAGACTCAGAAATAAGAGTAAAATTATATATATAGTAATAGATAACTTATCAGAAAAGCAAGACTGTCAGATTAAACCAGCTACTATACTGAAGACAGAAATTAAGAAAATAACTTGAGAAATCAACCAAAACTCACCATAGTAAATCTCTGTCTATTATACAAAAAACTTAACCAAAACTTTCAAATTCATAATACCTTTAGAAATCAACATCATTATATCAATTGAGTATCAAGTTATGAATTTGTTATTTGCTTTGAGATCCCAAATAATCTCTTGTAACATTTGGTGCTTCCTGTAAAGTATAATTCTACAGAGAACCAGCACCAACAGCAATCATCCAAAAGTGGCAGAATCAAAAATAATAGGGACAAATCATTTAGAATTCACTAAATATTTATTTTAACAGTACAGTCAACAATTGGGCTTAACCAACAACCATTATCTGGCAGAATCAGTTTTCAACTTTTACATCAACAAAAAAATTACAGATTTTCTTAAAAGACCAGTTGACATTGAATCAGCAAAAAAAAATTTCTATACAGAATTAATCTAACATACCAGCTTACTATGAAATCACAATTTTACACCAATCATCAGAGAAATTAATCAAGAAATTGAAAGATACACTCAACAACAATTCCCTATTACCTATACAGATAAGAGTAAAGGAAAGTTACAAACACCAGCAGCAACTCCAAAAAGAATACAATTACCAATATAGAAGAAACAAAGAATTGAATTTTTATTATATCCATCATATCATTATATACCCAGAAGTACCATCAATATTATATTAGCAGACACATTTACATTAAATGTAACATTAACATTTGGATGACTCCTATTTTAAAGTAAACAAAAGAAAACAGAATTATTAGGAACTTATGACAATTACTTTGAAAGATTCAAATCATGATCTCTAATTCCATCAGGATTTTAATCACTGCTACTTCAACCAGATTTCGAAACCATAAGTTCTTGGGAGATAACTGAATCAGAAGAAGAGAAAGATGACAATCAGGAATTTAATTACCAGAATTTGATTGTAGAAAACCCAGAAGTTAAAACCCTGAATATTCAAACTCAGGAAAATCAGAACAATTCTAACCTTGATAATCAGCAAAATCAGAATGATTCAATCTCTGATATTAATAATCAACAACACTTACCTTTAGTAATCATTATCAACTTACCACTAGTTGCTGTACAACAACAGCCATTATTACAACTTTAAATTCAGTTATCATCTCAACAGCAACAACAACAACAACCAAACTTGGATCCAATAGTCTATGTCCCAATAGCAAAACTTGAAAAGTTTATGAACGAAGAAAATAATGCCCAAGTGTGGCTAAACAATGTTAAAAAAGCCATTACAGCCAATAGATGGAATAACACCAGAGTTATGCAAGCCATTCCATATTTTCTTTAGAATACTGCCAACTCATAGTATTAAAGCTTGGTTAACAAACTCCAAGATTTCAATGCATTTAAGTTTGCATTCCTGTAATATTTTAGCAATAATAACAGCATTAACCACTTAGCCAACATCTTTACTACCATTAAGCAAGGAGAAACTAAAGCAGTCACTACTTATTTAGGATGCTTTTACAGAATTCTGTGCCAAATTTAGGCAATACAGACTGATTATTTTACAATACCACAAATCCTAAACCAATTTATTAGAGGCCTGTGCAGTAGCATCTTCCAATGCATATGTCCATTGTATTTGGCAGAGCTTCAAACTATTATTACAAACACCAGAGATTTTAAAGCAGCTGAACTTAAAGCCAATCACACTCAAGCTGTAAATTTAGTAATAAATGAATTATCTGACTTGGATTCTAAACTGAAACAATTCAGTAATTCAATTAATCAGAAACTAGAAGGATATTTAACTAACAATTACACAATTTATTAGTCTTTACAATAACACAATAATTCAAGAAACATAAATCATTTCCAAAGTCAGTTGTATCCCTCATTCTCAACCAATTAATAGTGACAATAGGAAACACATAATTGCCACTATTGTGGGAAACAAGAACACTTACAAATCAACTGTCACTGTTGCTTAAATAACTAATAATTGAGAAATCAGTTCAAAACCCCAATCACCAGTTTTAAACTCTGAGATACCAACCAAACTCAGAACTGTATTATCAGAATTACCTATTAATGATGCAGCAATTACTATATTAACTGCCAATATATCAAACTCTAGCACCCATAATATATTAACTGCAGCCACAAGTAATATATCAGCCTCAACCAACTTAAATACTGCCACAAAACCTACCTCAAAATGGAATCCAAAGGCCAAGAATAATACAACAAAGCTAAAGATTGGTGATAATAGTCCATCAACTAATCTCCAGTTCTTCAATTCAACAATCAGGATCTCGACAGCAGAATTCGGGCACTGAATACACCCAAAACCCGAATTTTTAACATTATTTAAGTCTTCTAATAACCTCCAAAGATGCCTTATCCAATAATTAGGAAACCAACTACAACCAAACACCTACTAACAACATTCTACCAGCTACTGTCATAGAAAATGAGTCACTTGCAGCTATATTTCCCTTTGAAATCAAAGAACTGTTAAAAATTCTTTTATTTAGTGGAGCCATACTTGAAAAAAAATCTATCACTGTGATGTACACTAATGCCAAAATTGATGGCCATCTCATTAAACTGATTCTAGATAATAAATCAGCTGGCAGCATTATCACAAAACAACTCATAGACCAATTAGGTTGTCAAGTTGATCAAGCTGCCAGCACAAGGATAATTACAGCTGATGGAGCCACCAAGACTATAATTGATGAAATAGATAACTTATTTATTGAAGTCAATGGCATTATTATATCAATCAAGGTATTAGTCATAGAAGCCACCCAATATCAAGCACTTGTTGGTAATAATTAACTGTTCAAAACAAATGTGATGCTTGACTAGACTACCCAAGAGTTGCAATTCAATCAGAATGGATAACACACATAAGTACCAGCAATGTGTAGTCATTTCAAAACCAGTACCAACATGCCAGCACCACTTATCAAGTTCAATAATGAAAAAAAAACCTACTTGGGAAGCTTACCAAGTTTTTTGGGCCAATAAAAACCACAACAAGTTATCACCAATTTTGACTTAGAACAATAGTAGAAAGGAAAACAGAAAGAAGAACTTATTTAAAACACTGACCAAACATTGTGGAATAACAGTAACCATAATGAACTGCCACCAAATTGGGAGTGGAAAAATAATAATAATAAGAGAAAAAGGAAGAAAAAAAAGAAGAATCAACACCAACTACCATTTATAGTCTATACACTTACACTCTACCACAACCATCTAACTATTACCGACTGAAACTGATATACATCAATTGTGACAAGAAATTGTTGTTAATAAGTGCATGCTGCAGCAATAATAAGGAATATGTAATGGCAACAAAATTTTATTATTGCCCATGTGTCCTAGAATAATTTGGATGACCAAAAAGACAAAAAAAATGGGATAATAAATCTTGTCTTATCTATGGAACTATTTTGTTTAATAAGAGGATGTGGAACAACATTTCTGGCAGAGAAGAGACATGTCAATACATAATTCTAATTAATAACTGGGTATATAAAGACACTCCAATTAACAATGCATAGAAAAAAACATTGTGATATTTGGAAGGATATTCTCACAATAAACATAAGATCTGGAGAATAGTAAGTGCAAAGACAAAAGGTGCTACAACCAGCAAGTTGCTGGAAATTAAAAACAATCTATTAATCCTTTTAGAATCTAAATATATTCCAATGTTCAATGTCTTTGGCAATATTGAAAATAATTCCAAAGAATTCCATGAGCACTACTAGTGTTTAGCACTAACAAAAAAAGAGCAAGAGCAATGTTTAGAACAGTTAAATACTCAACTGTGTCAATACTACTTAATCCCATATGACTTCCAATATTGTAATGAGTGTAATTTCATTTACAATCTACTACCATGTATGATCTACATGATTCCAGAAGAAAAAAAACCAATCAGCAGCTGTGCATCCAAATCGGGAATTAATTTTCAATCCCAATTCAAACTTTGACAATGAGAATGATAAAAACACCAGTTCTAGCTCCATCCAATATGGCAACCAAAATGACAATGATTCAAACTTAGACTCAAACTCTAAACAATATATTGTGCTTTTTGATCTCACCAAAGAGCAGAAACTTAAATAATTCAGTAATAATAATAAAGATATCATATCAGAACATGCACATGATACTGATGCAGAGTTTGATTTGAGATATCCAGGAAAAAATGTCATCAAATTAGAACCACACTCATACATCTGTATTAATCTTAAAATAGCACTGAAAATCCCAACAACAACAATGGTTTAACTAGCATCAAGAAATAGTCTAGCAAAAAAAAGAATTAATATAAGAAAAAGAATAATTAATACAAGATATGTAGGAAATATCATTGCTATACTACAAAATAACTCAGAAAAAGCCTATATTATAGAGCCAAACAAAAAGATAGCACAGGCAATATTCCTGTTTTTGGTTAAAATGACTCAATTAGTATTACTAGGAAACTGGAAAAAATTAGGAATTACAGCTAAAGGGATACAGAAATTTGAATCTATAGATAAAATAGATGTATCAATCAACATGGCAGAAGAAAAAATTGTTAACAAAGAAGAAATTATCTCTACTTGTCAATTAATTTCCATTCCATTATATGATTAGTACATAGTAGCCATAAAGAGAAAAGTAAAAGGTTCAGATTTTTAAGACAAAAGCAAAACTTTGTAAATCAGGAGAGATTGGATTAGTCAATCTATACATACCAGCCAAAAACCACAGTTACATTAAAATTTTTATTTACAATAACACAGAAGATATTATCAAGATACCAAAAAGAACTACCATTGGATATTTAACCACTGAAGTTAAAGAACAATTACCAAATCCCATTCTAAACTTTGCACAACTGTGTGGATATGTAAATATCACATCATAAACAATATATGAATAAGAAGAATGTTATCTGCTCCAACCAGAACAATTGGAACAGATAAACTTGAGAAATTTAGACCCATTACAATATATATAGCTTAAGATATTACTTAACAATTTTAATGACATCTTTGCCAGTGAAAACAAATTTGGCAGAACAGACATAATCCAACATCAGATAAAAACTGAAAATATGATGCTAATTAAACAGAAAGCATATAGAATACCACTAGCAAGCCATAAAATCATCAAACAAGAGATTAATTAGATGTTAGACAATGGGTTAATTCAATTATCAATAAGTCTATAGTCATCACCAGTGGTACTAGTTCATAAGAAGAATGGGAAAATATGCTTTTGTGTAAATTACTGAAAACTTAATAGAATAACAAAAAGAGATAGCTATCCAACTCCAAAAATCCAAGAACTTTTCGATGTTTTTGGAGGAAAAAAATGGTTTTTAACTTTAAACTTAGACAGTAGTTACTGACAAGTAGCCATGAAACCAGAAAACAAGAAGAAAACAGCTTTTACAACTCAAAAAAAAAATTTCGAATTTGAAGTTATGCCATTTGGCTTGATAAATACTCCTGCCACATTTCAATGGCTTATGAAAATTGTCTATACTGGGCTGCTATGAAAATTAGTAGTCATATATCTGGATAACACCAATGTGTTCTTTAAGACATTTAATGATTATTTACACTATCTTCAACAAGTATTTGAAAAACTAAGAAGAGCTGAATTAAAATTAAATACAACCAAGTGTTTTTTTGGAAAAACTGAATTCAAGTTTTTGGGACATGTTGTGAGCAAAGACAGTATTAAAACAGATTTAGACAAGATTAAGGTAATCAAAAACTTTCTAGTACCAACCAACTTGACAGAACTAAGAGCATTTTTGGGATTTGCTAAATACTATTGCATTTTATCAAAGATTTTTCTAAACTGGCTTAGCTATTACACCAGCTCCAATCAAAAAACACCAAATATAAATAGACAGAAAACCAGTAAGAAGCTTTCAACATATTAAAAAAAAAGCTTATTCAAGCTCCAGTGTTAATGTATTCAGATCACAGCAAACTATTCATTATTACTACTAATGCATTAGGCCAAACATTGAGAGCAGTACTATTGCAGAGAGAACCAGATAGAAAAAAACATCCAGTAGCATATGCCAGCTAAAGTTTGAGTCCAGCTAAAAAAAAACTATAAAACACTAGTATTGAAACACTTAGCAATCTATTGGGCAGTCATGAAATAGAAAGAATATTTGAGCCAAAAGTTTGATGTGTATACTAATTATAAAGGACTGACTTTAATCCAAAAGCAAAAATTTGAAATAATTACTATGCTAGATGAAAAATAGAACTTTTACTATTTAATTATACAGTATATTACAAAAAAAAAAATAAAAATGCCAATGGCTTGTCGCAAATAAAACAATCTAAGAATATTTTAACTCAAAAATATAACAAAAGATAAATATACAAAAATATCAACAACTCCAACACTATATTAATACCCAGCAGTTTAAGAAAAAATTATCTCCAAAAGAACAAAGTCATATCAAACAACAATTCAAATATTTTATTACTCACCAAAAGATATTTTATCAGAAAAACAAAAAGAATTCAGATCAACTAACCAGAGTAATCACAGAACCAGAGAAAAAAACAATATTGTTTAATATGTACTCAGATTCAACAGCAGGACATTTTCATAAAGAAGCAACTATAGAAAAAACCAGGAAAAAATACTATTGGCCATCAATGTATCCAGATATCATCTAATATGTTCAAAATTGTGATGCTTGTCAGAAAAAAGGAAGAACAAAACCCAACAAACTATTAAGACCAATCAAAGTGGAACAATTATTTAACTGTATTGGAATTGACTTAGTTGGATCATTAACAATAACCAGAAAAGAAAACAGATATATTACAGTAGTCATAGATTATCTTACTAAGTGGCCAGAAACAAAAGCCATTTAAAGAGCAGATGCAGAATCTATTGCCAAATTTGTTTATCAAAATCTAATTTGTCGATATGAATATTCAAAAAAATTATTATCAGATCAAAGAACTCACTTTGTGAATAGAACATTAGCAGAATTAAGTCAAAAATTTGGAATTAAAAGACCATTATTATCACCATATTATTCACAAACCAATAGATTAGTTGAAAAATTCAATAGAACATTGTGTAAAGCAATTGTCAAAATCAGCCAAAAAAATCAAGACAAATGGAATTTGTTCATACCATTAGTATTATTTGCTTATCAAACAATAAAGCAAAACACTACACAAGCAACACTATTTAAATTAGTATATGGTAGAACAGCAACATTACCAGTTGAGATAAAAGTCAATACATATTCAACAGAACCAATAATTAAAGACAATTTTTAGGAAACATTGCTAAGAAAAACATATGACTTGATAGAAACTCTAGAAAACAAATAATAAAGAGCAGCTGATAACATCCAAAAGTCACAAGAAAAACAAAAAAAAAGACATAATAACCAACTACAAGATAAACCAGTTGAATTCAAGATTGAAAACAAAGTACTTTTATATTGTACCAAAGCAGAAAAACAATGGAGTGGAAAATTTGATCCCAAATAGGATGGACCATTTTACATAAAAAAAATTCTTGAAAATAGAGCTTATAAATTAAGGTTGAACAAAATCTTAACCAAAGCAGCATATGGTGATTGACTGAAATCATATTACTATATAGTATCATAATTTACCAGTAATATTTCATAATTAAGAGTACAAAGAATACTAGTTTAACCAGATAAAATTCCACAAAATCTAGAACCAATTATTATCATTGATACCAACATGTCAAATTAAACAACTAAAAAAATATAAAGACATGATAAACATGACAAAAAACAACAGAAAAATGGAAATTACTGATGATATCTATGCACTAACACAACAACTCTTTCAACTGATTCAACAACAAGAGATAGAAATTACAATCAATCAACAAACCATCAAATACAAAAACACCAAAAAGAGACCATAAGATAAAATACAAAGAAAAACAAAAAACACTATTGGAAAAATAATCACAAAAGTGAAATTGGTAATAAAAGCACAACCAAAAGTCACCCAATATTCAGAGTTGACAATAGAAACATGAAATTAGTAAACACAACAATTTCCAAGAAACTTTTGTTATTTTCACTTGGAACAACACTTAAATATTCAGAACTTATATACAGATAAGACAAAGCGATTATTCAACCCAGAAATATTACAACAACTAGAACAATTTGTGAGAAAAAACAATCTAACCACACAAGCACGAACTATTTATTGACTACAAGTTGGATTTTAAAACCAACTTAAAATATTATTCAATCCAGCAATGGATTTCATTACTGTTAACCAAATAGGAAAAATAACCAATGCTCAATTTGAAGAATTACAGAACAAGATAACACAAGTAATTCTTGAAAAAAAAGTTCAAGAAATATGCAAAGATAGAGAATTAGAATTAGAAGATCTTGATGGAGCTCAATATTAAAAAGAAGAAAATAATGTTACTTATAGAATATAGGAAGTATATTAACATATAAATTAGCCAATCAGAAGTAGCTGTAGTAAATATGAAATTCCAGGATTCTTCTCAGAGGAATTGCAGAATTTCAAGAATTTTAAGATTCTCATATAAAGAATCACAGGATTCCAGAATTCCAGGATTCCTCTCAAAAGAATTGCAAGATTCCAAAAATTCCAGAATTCTTGGTGTGAAGAATTGAGGAATTGAAGAATTTCAATTGTGTATATATAACAGTAGTATTAGAAGTAAAAAAAACAGACTTTCTAGTTTAAATTTAATCTAAGCAATCTTTCCAAATCACAAGTATCAATAAATAATTATTTGCTATCTCAATTCACTTTCCATTATTAACACTTCATGTTGATAGTAATTAATATTTGACCACACTAAAACAATAGCTCTTAATTATCGCTATTGACAAAATACTAACTTAATTGCCTTGGCTTAACTTTTTTATATTTTCTTGTCTTTTTTTTTATTTTTCTTTCTTTTTTTTTAGTTGTTGTATTAAAAGGATTAAAGTACTAAGTTATTAATATCACGAATAGCTTGGTAAAAGACCCAAAAATAAGAATAGAATTATATATATAGTAACAGATAGCTTACTAGAAGGGCATGACTGCCAGATTAAACCAGCCACTATGCTAAAGACGGAAATTGGGAAAATGACTTGAGGAATCAACCAAAATCCACCATAATAAATCTCTGTCTATTATATAAAAAACTCAATCAAAACCTTTAAATCCATAACACCTTCAGAAATTAACATCATTATATCAATTGAGCACCAAATTACAGATTTGTTATTTGTTTTGAGACCCTAAATAATCTTTTGTAATAATGTTTTTAATAATTTTATTTTTAAATTAAACAGTTTAAAAACCAAAATAATTAAACTTACAAGTTTTTTTAATATTGTTTTTTCAAAATTAAATAATTTGTATATAAATATAAAAAAACTTTTTTTTCTTTTACATTCCAAATTTCCAAAAAAGAATAATATATTTTTGAAAAAAGTTTTTTGTTTTATCTTTTATCTTAGTATTTAATTAGATATTTTTAAATTTTTTTTATTTAAATATAAAACTGTTGATATTAAAAACAATTTAAGTATAAAAAAACCAAAAAAATTTGGTACTAATTTAGTTATTACAAATTTGTTAGCTAAAAAAAAGTGTAAAAATAGAATTTTAAAGAAATTTGTTGTGATTATTAACACTGGTGTTTTTTAAAATATTCTGTTATTTGGAAAAACAGTATTACTCAAGTAGAAAAACCAATCGAAAATTATTAAAAAATGTGATTAATATGTAATAACATAAAAAAAATATGATAATACAAAATAATACAAAATAACTTAGAATAATACAAATTAATATACAATAAAGTAAAATAATACAAAATAACTAATTATAACATAAAAAACAAAGCAATAATAAAAATAGCAAATAATAATTAGTAATAATAAGCAATTAAAAACAATTTTGTAGAATTAAAAAATATGTATAAAAATAAGCAGTTTTAACAAATAAAAAAAAAAACAAGCAAAAAAAAACAAAAATCACTTCTTTTTTAAATATCTTAATCTTAGAAAAAAATCAATTTTATTATATATATTTCGAATCAATTTAATAAAATCTTTTTATTTTTAATTACTTATATATAATCTCAATATTTTGATTATTAAAATCAAATTAATTGTCTTTGTTATTTTTACTTCAGACCAAATGCTATTTGTATAAAAGAGTCTTAGAACTTTAATAATTTGGACCAATTACTTTTAATTATAATAATTAACAATATTAATTTTTTTATTTATTTATCTTGATTTTTTCTTTTCTTTTCTTTTATAGAGCAATAATATTGAAAATCAACTGTCTAAAAATAGACTTTATGATAATTTAGTAAAAAAAAAAAGTTTTTTTTTAAATTTAAATATTAACTTTATTTTGTTAACTTATCAAAAAAACAAAAAAACAATACCAGACTCTAGTGACTATACTTATTAGCTTAAAAAAAATACAATAAGCATATTACAATTAAAAAACCAAAACTTTGTTCTTTATAACAAAAAAACTCAATAGATATAACTTTAAACAAAAAAATTTTCAAAGACTAATAACTAACTTAACCAAAAAAACTATTACATTAATATTCAATTGGCTTCTATTATCAAATTACAAACACTAAAAGTTACAATTACTTTATCAGATTTATCTATAACAGTAGCTAATTCTAAAACTGAAAATACTACTAAAACAAAAAATATAAACATAAATAAGAAGTATTTTATTAAAAAAACAAGTTTTTAGCTTAGAAATAATAATAAATTTACTTATAAAAATGTTAATATAACCTTTAAAAAGCCAAAAAAAATTGTAACAAATGTGTATTAAAAAAATTTTTTGGTATAATTAATTTTAGTAGTAATAATAATAATAATAATAATAATAATAATAATATTTTAAGTAATTTTTTTTCTTTTTTTTTCCTCTTTTATTGAAGTTATTGGTATGTATTTTGGTTTATAGATTTTTTATCTTAAATATAAATCTGTTAACTATTAGTAAAAAAATTTTTCAAGATAAATTAAAAATTATTAAAAATATTTTCTTTAGTATAAACAATTTTGGAGAGGCTTTTACTTCATTAAAATTTGGTAAAATAATTTAGATGTCTTTTATTTCTAAAAAGGCAATATTAATTATAATAAATTTAACAAATAATCAAAGTATTGTAATAAACACTAATTTTAAAAAGTCTGTAAACAATTGTATAAATTAAACTGTTATTATAAAAAAAATTTTGTAAGAATATTTGTAAAAACTATATATGTTGTATTTGTTGAATATAATATTATAAAATAATCAAAATACAATTAATAAGACTGTAGCAAAAAGCAATAATGGAATTAGATAATTAATTTCAGGCTAATATTTTTATTTTTATTAAAAAAAACATGGTTTTTATAATCAAAGCTAATATTAATAAGTAATTATAAAATATTAAAGATAAGTACAAAATTTTGTTTTATATTTTGCTTATAAGAATAACTGACTTAATTACTCTATCAGCTTTAAGCAAAAAACATTAAATATGATATTACAAGTAAATATTTGAGGTGTTGGAACAAATAATAAACCTGTAACTTAGTGCTTAATAGCTGGAAATATTGGTAATTTTTGGAGATTTTGGTATTTAAAGATTTTGATTGAGTCTTTTGTATAATGAAAAAAGATTCAATAATGGTTTTTTTTATGAATTTCTTTTTTTAGCATGGTGGTTAGTTTATTTTGACAATTGTATCTTTTTGGTAAGCTATTCTTAAGTTTTTTATTCTTGTTTTTAGGTTTTTTATCAAGCTATTCTTGACTTCAAATACTCAATACTTAATTTTTTTAATCAATTAGTAAGCAATAGAGAAATAAAACAAAAGAAAATAAATAAAAAAAAATAAGAAAAAAAAATAAAAAATTAGTATTTCATTAATAGCATGATTAAAAGCTATTAGTTCAGTATAGTTAAATATTGAATTCTATTAACATGAAGTATTAATAATATATAAGTGATTAATATTTTTAATTAAGCAATAATAATATAGATTAGATAATAATTAGATATTTTATTAATATTGATGTAATTTCATTTCAAGTTATAGAAAATTATTTTTTGAAGGAAGAAGTATGGAATAAGTAATTATTGTTAACTATTGTTTTGTCTGAATTGACTATTTTTTTGTTTTTAATACTTTTACTATATATACATAATTTATGTTATATAAAATTTTTTGAAATTTTTTAATTTCTTTAAAAAAAATTCTGAAATTCTGCAATTTTTTAAGAAGAATCCTACAATTTTAGAATTTTTTTTTTTACTATTTCTATTTCTAATTGGATATTTTATCTATTATTATAATTTTAATTTCTATAAATAATAATAAATAAACTAAAACTCAATAAAAAGCTTTAATATCTTAAAAAGAAAGCTTATTTAAGCTCTAATATTAATCTATTCAGATTATAGTAAGCCATTCATGATCATTACTAATACATCTGGTCAAACATTGGGAGCTGTGTTATCACAAAAAAGAGCAGATAGACAAGAAAATTTAGTGATATATATTAACTGAAAAAAACTATGACATATTAGTATTAAAACACTTAGCTATCTATTGGGCTGTTATAAAATAGAAAAAATACTTGAATTAAAAGTTTAAGATATATACTAATTACAAAAAATTAACATCAATCTAAAAACAAGAATTTGGAAATAATTACTATGTCAAATAAAAAATAGAACTCTTATTATTTAATTATACAGTACACTATAAAAAGAAAAAAGAAAACAGAAATGTTGAAGAATTGTTACAAATAAAATAAATCTAAAAGCATTTCAATTTAAAAATATAACAAAAGATAAATACACAAAAATATCAACAACTTTAACATTATATTAATACTTAAAAGTTCAAAAAAAAATTATTTTAAAAAGAACAAAACCATATAAAACAACAATCAAAATATTTTATTATATACTAAAATATACTATATTGGAAAAACAAAAAAAATCTAGATTAATCACTCAAAGTAATTATAGAACCAGAAAAAAAACAATATTGCTCAATATGTACTCAGATCTAACTACAGAATATTTTATAAAAAAACAATCATAGAAATGACCAAAAAAAGATATTATTGGCTATTAATATATCTAGATATCATCTAATATGTTCAAAGTTGTAATGTTTGTCAAAAAAAAAGGAATAAAATCCAGTAAATTACTAAGACCAATTAAAATAAAACAACTATTTAATTGAATTGGAATTAACTTAGTCAGATTATTAACAATAATTAGTAGAAGCAACCAATATATAGCAGTAGTTATAAATTATTTTACAAAATAGCCAGAAGCAAAAGCAATTCAAAAAGCAAATACAAAATCTGTAGCCAAATTTATATATCAAGATTTGATTTATTGACATAAATGTTCAAAAAAATTATTATTAAATTAGAAAACTCACTTTGTAAACAAAAAATTAACAGAATTAAATCAGAGATTTGGAATCAAATAACCATTATTATTTTTATATTATTCATAAACTAATAATTTAGTTGAAAAATTTAACAGAACACTATGTGAAGCAATAACTAAGATAAGCCAAAAAAACCAGAATAAATAGGATTTGTTTATATTATTAGTATTATTGCTTATTAAACAATAAAGCAAGATATTATATAAGCAATACTATTTAAACTAATTTATAGTAAAACAGTCATAATACCAGTTAAAATAGATATTAATATATATCTAATTAAACCAATAACAGAAACCAACTTTTAAAAAACATTGCTAAAAAAAACATATAACTTAATAAAAACTCTAAAAAATAAAAAACAAAAAGCAGTTGATAATATACAAAAATTACAAGCAAAACAAAAAAAAATAACATAACAACCAATTACTAAATAAACCAATTGAATTCAGGATAAGAAACAAAGTACTCTTATATTATACCAAAGTAGAAAAACAATGGAGTAGAAATTTTAATTTCAAATAAAATAATCTATTTTATATTAAAGAAATAAAACATACAAATTAAGATAAGACAATAAAATCTTAGCCAAAACAGTATATGGTAATTAACTAAAATTATATCACAATATAGCTTATTATCTACCAATAATATTTTATAATTAAAAGTACAACAAATACTAATTAAATCAGATAAGATTCTACAAGATTTGGAACCAATCATAATTATTGAAACAAACATGTTAAATTGATTAACCAGAACAGTATATAAAAAACCAATACATATAATATAATAAAAATAGAAATTATTAACAATATTTACTTATTTACATAATAACTTTTACAACTTATTTAACATCAGAAATCAAGTTTTAAAGTTATTATTAACAAATAAACAATATAATTTAAAGACAAAAGAATAATTAAAAGATTACAAAGTAAAGAACAATACTTTAAATATTATACTTTTGAAAATCCAGTATATAAAATAATAATAAAAATAATAAAATATTGAAAACTCCAAGAATATTAATACAAAATGAAAAATTTGTTTTAAAAAATTGAAACCAATAGACATAACAAATTTTTAAAAACTTTTGTTATTTTCAGTTAAAACAGAAACTAAATATTTAGAACTTATATATAAATAAAACCAAAAGTATATTTGATCTAATTATAGTACAACAAATTAAACAAATTATGGAAAAAAACAATTTATTTACATATATAAAAGTTATTTATTAACTACAAATAGAATTTCAGAACTGGCCAAAAATACTGCTACACTCAAAAATAAGTACAATAATTATTAATTAACTGGAAAAATTAATCAATATTTAATTTGAAAAATTGCAGACTAGAATTATAAAAGTAATTCTTAAAAAAAAAATTATGGAGCTAATTCAAGAAGAAGATTTAAAAAATTTAGAAGATCTTAACAGAACTCAATATTAAAAAGAGAGAATAATATTACTCATAGAAATTAGGAATTATAATAAGTAGATAAAATAGCCAATTAGAAATAAGCATAGTAAAAAGAAGAATTTTAGAATTCCAAGATTTTTTTAAAAGAATTGAAAGATTTTAAGAAATATTGTATAATATAAATTATGTATATATAGTAAAAGTATTAGAAACAAGAAGGGCAGACAATTTAGTTCAGAATAACAATACTTCTTCCTTTAAAAAATAGTTTTTTATAACTTGAAGTGAAATTATATTTATATTAATAAAACATTTATTATTATTCAAATCTATGTTATCATTATTTGATTAAAGAAATATTAATTTATTCTACACTATCAACACTCCATGTTGATAAAATCTAATACTTAATTACACTAAATCAATAACTCTTAATTATGACTATTGACAAATACTAATTTTTTATTTTATTTTTTTATTTTATTTTTTTTGTGGTTTACTAATTGATTAAGAGATTAACCATTAAGTAATTAATCTCAAAGATAGTCTGGTAAAAGACCCAGAAACAAGGGTAAAAAACTTAAAAATAACTCATTAAAAGAGCATAACTGTTAGAATAAACCAGTTACCATACTAAAAAAAAATTCACAGAAAAAACCATTAATTAAATCTCTGTCTATTATACAAAAAACTTAACCAAAATCTTTAAAAACCACTATTATTAACAGCTATTAAACACTAAGTTACAGGTTTGTTATTTGTTTTAATATTCCAAATAATTACTTGTAATACCACAAAATAACTACATATTTTTAATAAGCTTTTAAATAAGCAATTCTTAAAAAAATTGATTTTTACTACAAAATAACTACATAAAATAACTGGTACAGAATTGGTTATTTTACTTATAAGTCTAGCAATTCAAATTATAGGAGATAATTTGAAAATAAATTCAGTTATTAGAGATTCAACTGCTTTCAAAAAACGTGAATTAACAGCAAACAAATATTAACCATATTTAAAAAAAAAGACCAAAAATCTCCAGTAATATTTGGTGTTTTTTCATAAAAATAACACAGCAATAACAACTTTAAAGTGATAATTATATCTAATACAATAACTTTAAAGTATTATTAATCAATTTACATTTACTGTAAACAAAAATTTAACATTCAAGATAGAATTGAAATTTTCAAGAAATCATTATACTAATATATTAAAAACTGTATTAACAATTATCTTTTTGGAAACTACAATATTTCAGAAATCAGAAACAATCTTTACAAAAATTTATTATACTATTTTTACTTAAAAACAGAAGACTTTAACAATAAAATACTCAACATCTACTTTTAGAAATTCAACTTTAATATTATTTAATATTGTGAAAAAAAATATCTAGGACAATCCAAATTCTTTTTAAATATAGAATTAGAACCTAAAAATAACAACAAACAAAATCAAAATCTAAGAACAATCCACAATATACTAAAAATAACTGCCAAATATCTGCAAACACCTAAACAAAGAACCAGTATCAAATTACCACTCTTTATTACACTATTTTTAATTTTACTTGCTCAATTGCAAACACTTAATTTATCTCTTATCTGGTTTTTGAAACCAGGAAATTTTATCTTATCAAAAAGCCTTATTTAACAACCAAAATCAGTATTTACTAATACTAACTTTCTCAATTTTTTAACAGAGAACCAAAGCAATTACTCTGATAACAATAAAAACATTTTTGAATTTACAGAAAAAAAAACTACTAAAAACAAAAATACAAAAGAAATAACAACCACTTACATTGTAAAAATTACTAAATTTACTGAAAAAAATGCTGACATTAGTTCACAAAAATGGCTTGATAAAGTTCAAAAAGCAGAAAATACAAATAAATAGAATGCAGTAAGAATATTAAAAACAATTTTATACTTTCTTTAAAAAGCAGTAGACAAATGGTTTAAAAACTGGCAAACATTTAAAGATGCTTTTTTGAAACAATTTACTAATGACAACATTTTTATTACTTTCCAAAACCAATTTCAAAACATTAAACAAGAATCTTCTAAATTTGTTATAACTTATTTTAAGAAATTCAACAAGTTTTTCCAACAAATTTAACAATTAAAAACCAATAAGTATTATTCTAATGCTTAAATTTTGGACTAATTTATAGCTGAATTAAAAGATAAATTGATCAAAAAAGTTTATTTCTACACTCTAACAGACTTAGCTACAATTATTTAACATGCAAAAAACTATAAAATAGCAATGAAAGAAACAAACTATACTAAACTCATCAATTTTGCAATCAACAAAACCAGCTTAGCAGCTAAAAAAATAATTGATTAACTTGCAAAAAAAGTTAAAAACTATTTTACCAACCAATAACAATAGCAACAACAGAAATATTAATTACCACAATAACAAAATTCAAGCAACTTTTTATCATCAAACAGTCAAAGTCAAAGCTGTTACTATTGTGAAATTCCAGAACATTGAAAACAAAATTGCCAAAAAATACAATAAGACTAGCAGCAAAAAAATAATCAATATTATTCCCAATCATAACAAATCTATTACTAATCTTCACCACCATCTTACAATCTATCAAGGCTTCAATATTAGAACAATTATTATTAATCTGCTTTATAATCTAATTAACAACAATATCAATAACTACCAGTTTAGCAATATTAAATATCTGCTTAAAAATTAGTTTAACAAAACCAATTTGCATTGCAAAACTAATTTACAACAAACAACAATAGATTTAATCTCAATAGCCAATTAGTTTTTTAAAATTCAATTCAACAAAGACTTAATTATTACTATACACAACCTAGTTATTTTATAATATCAGAAAAATCGAATTTTCAACAAATTACACTTTTTAAAGGTAAAGCTACAGTTTTAAACAAAATCTTTTCAATAATACTATTCCACCAATTCAAATTATCCAAAATACCAATTTTTCTGATATCTTTTTATTCAAATTTGAAGTCAATAAATCACTATTCTTACTCAATAATGCAGCAGTTATAAAACAAAAAGCAATTACAGCAATATATATTAAAACTAAAGTTGAAGAAAAATCAATTTAACTAATCTTAAATAGTAGATCTGTCAAAAGCATTATTACATATCAATTAATACAACAATTCAAACAAAATATTAACTGACCAGCCCAAACAATTATTGTTATAGCTAATAGTATAAAAAAAACTTCAATGAAAAAAATTAATAATTTCTCTTTTTTAATCAATGAAATCATTATTCCAGTTAAAGTTTTTGTTATGAATATATTCTAATACCAAATTCTTGTTGAAAACAACTGGCTCCTCAAAGCCAATGCAAATTTAGATTGAAAAACCCAAAAACTCAAGATTTTATATCAAAGACAATACACCAAAGTACTTGTTACTTGTGATACTTTTAACAAATAATCAAAAAAGCTTTTGTGTTTAAATTTGAAGAGAAAGAAATTCCAATTATCAAAACTTATATGGCTTTTAAATCAATATCTAATTGGGCCAAAGAAACAGAACAAAAATTTTTTGAAGAAACTAGTAGTTGAAATAAAATTTGGTATTCTAAACCAAAACTACAAAAACAACTACTATATATCTTACTCAAATGCAAAAATTACAACAAAAAGCTTTTATCTATAAAAGCTTATATATTACCAGAAGAAGAATATAAGACATGCACTTGCTATTACTATAAAACATATTACTAGAAACAATTTAAATACTCTAAACAAAGTGGAAAATAAGACAACACTCTTTGTTTCACATGTAAAAAACTACTACCAGAAAAATACAACTGGATTAATATTACAATGAAAAGAAGAGTTTGTAATTAAACTTGCCAATATGTTTTATTAATTATGGAAAAAGTAAAAAGAAAAACCTTATTTGATGCTGTTTATAATAGTACTCTTAATAAACTTTATTATTATTCACTTAATATTGAAATAATTTATAAACTAGCCATAATTTTAATTAATAAAGGAATCCAAGAAGATGTTTATTAGATA
Source organism: Geosiphon pyriformis (assembly GCA_016748015.1). Lineage (NCBI taxonomy): Eukaryota > Fungi > Glomeromycota > Glomeromycetes > Archaeosporales > Geosiphonaceae > Geosiphon > Geosiphon pyriformis. The sequence continues at coordinate 270,999 of JAAOMT010000176.1, read as the reverse complement.
AAATAAACTAAATACATCAAATACATCATTGAAATTATTAGATATAACTATAAAGATGAAGTAAAAGTATATCATCAAATTGCCAGCTATACTTATCTGATCCAAAAAGCTTAAATTCAATAATTAAAGCAAATAAATATTCAATTATGCAAAAAATGCATTATGTTTTATAATAATAAATAGTGTTCAGAATGCTATGCTCTTAGTATCTCCTTGTTCAATAAAAACAACAAGCACAAAATTAAATTTGAAGAACCTAAACCAAAAAAAAAATCACAACAACACCAGTTTATTTGATCGAAAATCAATCTATCATGCAACTCAAGTATTTTGACAATAATAGTCAAGAGATCAAGCCAAAAAAACCCATAAAATTAATGTTGAATATGACTTATAATATTCAAACAAAAATATCCTAATCTTTTAATTCAAGTCTTTAACAAAAATCAATCTTAGAATTATTTTTGAAATACTACCAAAAGCAATAGTTCAAATTGCTTCCCAATTATTATTGGCAAACAAAAAAATTAATATTAAAGGAAGTTATAAATACAGGATATACCAAAGACATCACAATTATGTTACAAAATAAAACAGAAAAGTCATTTAAGATAAAGCATACTAAAAAAATTGTCTAAGTAATTTACTTAGTCTTAATTAACATTTTGAGTTTACAACCAGTCAATCAAAAAGAACAATTAGACAAAAATAACAGAGGAACCCAAAGTTTTGGTTTAACTAAACAATTCACAGTTCCAGTAAACATAACTCTTAAGGCACAAAATAAATCTTACCAGATTTTTTGACTTTTACAACCAATTACTATCTTATCATTTAAAAAATATTACAAAATTTACATTTGTTTAAAACCTATTACCACCTAATAAATCTTTAAATTAAATAAACAAATCTGTTTAAAGCATAAAATCTTAATTTTAAATGTTTATATTCTAAAAAAAATGAAAAAATTTCAGATTATTTTTTAAAATTTTAACAAACACCTCATTATTTTATTAAATAAATTAAAAATTGAAATTATATATAGTAATATCTTTTAAGAAAAAACTCTTCAAATTGTTTTTAATTTCATCAAATTTGTAAAATACACACTACTTTTAAACTCAAATATCAGTTCCACTATTGAAAACAATCACATAATAGAAGAGAAACTTTTTTGAATCAATATAAGTCTCTTGGAATTCCAACAATAAAGATAATTAAAACAACTAATTGTCAAATATGCTGATATATTTGCAAAAGACAATAATAACTTAGAAAAAATTAATATTGTTTAACATTAAATTCACACAAAAAATACTTCACCAAAACATCATTAAACATATTAAATTTTATCTACCAGCCATTAATTTATTAGAGAAAAAGTGCAACAAATGCTTAATAATAGTTTTATTTAATTATTAAAAAGTCTATGGGCCTCATCAATAGTTTTTGTTAAAAAAAAAACGAAAAAATCAGATTTTGTGTTGATTATTAACAATTGAATAATATAATAATTAGAGATGCTTATACTCTTCTAAGAATTAACAATATGTTAGATGCTCTTGAAAAAGCCAAGTTCTTTTTAACTTTAGACTTAGAAAACAAATACTAGCAAGTTGAAATAAATCTTAAAAACTATCTTAAAACAGTATTTACTATACAAAAAAGAAACTACAAGTTTAATGTTATGTTTTTTGGACTTTGCAATATATTAACAATATTCTAAAGACTTGTGAATGTTGTTTATAAAAAACTTTTATGGCAATCAGTAGTTGTCTATCTTAATAATACTAATGTGTACTTTTTAAGTTTTGAAGCTTATTTGATTTACCTGTAGAAAGTTTTTCAACAATTACAAAAAGTAAAATTAAAACTAAACATTAAAAAATGTCACTTAAGAGAAACAAGTTTGATTTTCTTTTGACATATTATTAGCAAAGATGGAGTTCAACTCAATCCAGAAACAATTAGTGCTGTTAAAAACTTTTAAGTTTTTTGTAATACTACAAAACTAAGAGAATTCATAGGATTAGTCTTTTATTACCAAAAATTCATCAAAAAATTTTCAGAAATTACCAAACCACTCAATTATCTAACCAATAAGGATGTGAACACAAACTCAACAACAAATATTCAATACTCTCAAAGAAAAACTTATTACTGTTCCAATTTTTGCTTATTCTAACTTTAGCAAAAGATTCCAGTTAGTTACTAATGTTTCACATATAGCTTTTGGTATCATTTTATCATAATTAAATGACAATGGCAATAAGTAAGTAATTACATATGTCAGTAGAACACTCAAGCCAACAAAACTCAAATATGATTCAACTGAATTAAAAGCAATAGCCATTATCTGAACTTTCAAACATTTTTAGCAATATTTCAGAAATGGATTTCAATTCGATATTATTATTAATAATATTGGTCTCAAATAGCTCAACAAAAAAAACTTTGAACTTAGTACAAAGCAATCCCAATAAACTAATTTTCTAGCCAATTATAAATATATTGTATACCACAAATCAAGAAAATTATACATAAACATTAATAATCTTTCCAAAATAAGCCAATATTAAAATTTATATCAACAATCTAACAACTCAATAAACAAATTAGTAACAAAATAATGAATTCCAAAAACTACAACAACATCAAAAACTATTTAAAAACTTTTAACATGCCAAAAAATTGGTCTTCAATTGAAAAACACTAATTACAAAACCAAATAAAGCCATATTTTATTCACTATAACAAAATCTATTATTGAAATTACAAAAACCCAACAAATCTATTCAAATTAGTCTAACAAAATAAAAAAAAATATTTTATACAATATGTACACAGATTTTTTATTAGTATACTTAAGAAAAAATAATACAATTCAAAAAACAGTTAAATATTATTTTTAGTTATACATGTACCAAAACATTTAACAATATATAGAATCATGTAATAGTTGTCAAAAAAAAGAAGAAATTCATCTGATTAAACTTTTAAAGCCAATCAAAGTTAGACAACTTTTTAACAATATAAAAATCAATTTAGTTAGATTACTACTTATTATTATTCAAAAAAACTATTATATTGCAATTGTAGTAAATTATCTTACCAAATGACCCAAAACCAGAGCTATTCAATAAAAAAAATGCAAAATCAGTGGCAAATTTTATTTATAAAGACATTATTTGTAGATATAAATGTTCAATTGAACTCTTATCTAATTAAGAAACACACTTTGTAAATAACTTAATACAAAAAATTTGTAAACAATTCAATGTTAAAAGATCCTTATCATTACTCTATTACTCCTAAATAAATAGATAATTAAAATATTTTAACTGAACATTATGTGAATTATTAGCCAAAGTCTTAACTAATTTTAAACAGAATTGAAATATTTTTATTTTATTAGTGTTATTAACATATAAAACACTAAAACAAAATACTATGAAACACATACTATTTGATCTTACTTATAGAAAAACAGCAATACTACTAATTAATTTTACTGTAAAAACATATTCAATACAATCTATTACAAAAAAATATTTTTAAGAAATATTTCAATAAAAAGTTTATATCTTTTTAAGCATTTTAGAAAAAAAATAACAAATTGCAGTTATTCATATTAAACACTTTTAAGCTTAACAAAAAAAATAGCATAATAACAATTTATTATTAGTTATCAACAAATTTAAAGTTAAAAACAAAGTTTTTTTATATAGAACTAAGACTGAAAAACAATAAAGTAAAAAATTTAAACATAAATGAAATAAACTATTTTATATTTATGAAATTTTAAATAATAAATTATACAAATTAAGACTTAATAACAAAGTTCTAACAAAAGTTGTATATGAAAATTGATTGAAACATTATTATTTCAAAAACAATTCTGAATCATTAATTTTACAAATTAGTATACATTTCTCTTTAATTAATTCTGAAAATATTTTCTGAAATTTAGAATCAATAATTATTATAAAACAATAACCAAATCTGAACATTTAATTTAATGTTATTATAATATATTTTTTAATAATAATATATAAATATGAAAACAAAAATAGTAAATAATTACAAAAAAAATTCATAACCAAAAATATAAAAAAACTTTATCCAAAAATATTTCTTATTTTTCAAATTTCACTCTTAATTTACTTATTTTTATTATAATTATTCTTCGAAATATTTAACAAATATTCCAAAAATTAATATTAATTTTGAAAACACTTTCTAATCTATCCATAATAATTAATGAAAGTTAAATTAATTATACTCAAAAAAAAACTATAACACCAGTAGTAAACAATTCTTAGAATTATCATTCTTATAAAAAAAATACAAAAAGTTATTTTGGAATTCAATTACCAAAACTTTTAAAGCAAACTTTAAAAAAAAATTTTTTATTTGCTTCTATTGATATTTTACCAAATACCACAACTCAACAAAAGCTTTAACTGTGTCATAATAAATAAAACATGAATATACTCTTATTTTTAGATATTTTTATATTGGAAAAACATTTTATGAACGAAAACTAGAACTTGAAACAACCAATATCACTCCTGAAGCTATACAAAAACAAATTTACAACAATTTCAAAACAGTAGCTGGATCAACAAATATTTGTTACAAGCTTAAAACAGTTTTTAGACTTTATACCCTATTTAATACTTGTGAAAACATCCTACAAAATTCAATACTTTAACCAATAAAGATTTAATATATTGACAAACTCACAGAACTAAAATTTTAACAATTTTTAGACCAAATTACTTTAATTATTTTGGACTACTATCTCAATATTACAGGTAGTACTTGGACTTTGACAGAGCTTAATTTTAAGGAAAAAATTATGTTACCAATAGAATTTTAGCCAATAATTAACATAAAATTATTTTTATAATTTTTATTATTAATTAACATAGATTATCATTATTTAAATTATTACTTATTAGTTAATTAAAATTATTAAAAATTACTATTTAATTAATAACCCAATTTGTATAATAAAAATTAGAGTGATTAAATTACACAATACTTCAAACTATGTAATATTCAAAAATTTGCCAAAATAATAGATAATTCACCAAAATAGTTAATAATTTATCGAAATAACTTGTAATTTACTGAAATATATTTTTAGTTTGTTAAAATTATAGCAAAGAAAAAAGTTTAAGTTTATAAATTAGTACTATAATAAGTTATATAAAAAAAGAGCTTTTCTTTGTGAAAAAATATATCTTACTTTAAATTTATTTTTATTAATACAATTCAAAATAAAAATATATTTCAAAAACCAATTTTTAAAATAATTATACTTAATATTTTCCAAAATTCAATTAATATTTTAAAATTAATTAGCTATTAATTTTAATAATTTATTAGTGACTTTAAGCCTGAATAGAAAATAATTTTCTTAATAAAATTTCAATTTTTTTACATTTTTTTTATTTCTTTTTCTTTCTTAATATAATTATTAAGATAATCTACAGATGAGATTCTAATAAAAAAGTTAACTTTTACCACAAAATAACTATATATTTTTAGTGAACTTTTAGATGAAAAATTTTTGAGAAAGAGTTGACTTTTACTACAAAATAATTACATAAAATAACTAGCATAAAATTGGCTATTTTACTTATAACCCCAGCAGTTTAAATTATAAAAAATAATTTGAAGATAAATTCAGTTATTAGAGGTTTAACTGCTTTCAAAAAACATAAATTAACAGTAAACAAATATTAATCACATTTAAAAAAAAGACTTATAATACTAATTGTGCTGTTATAAAATATTGTTAAATTACTTAATATAATTAAAACTTTTAGTATTAGTTTTAGCACATGAATTTTGTGTTTGTTTTTTTTGATATTAATAATATGATTTCTGTCTACATAGAAATATAATATTATTTTAATTAGTTTAAGTAATTAGTTATATATAATAAAAGCATAATTCATATTTAGTTTAGATTATTTAATTTAATATATTATATTAAATAGTGTTTAAATTTTACTTATTAAACTTAAAAAAAATATATTTAATAATTATATTAGTTTTAAATTTTATAAAATCTTATTTAATTTGATTAATAATATTTATATACTTGATTATAATATTTAAATTAATATTAATTAATTTAAATAATACAAGTTTAAATAATTTTTATGCTGTTTTTTTAAAATTTTGTTTTTTAATTGTAATTTATATGCTTTATTATTAAGTATTTAATAAATATAAAATATTTTATTTTATTTAAAATTAAATTTTTTGTTTTATTGTTTTTTGTTTTAATGTAATATAAAAATATTTTGTTTTTAATTTTATATTTAATTAATTTATCTAATAATTTATTGTGTTTTTTTTGTATTGTTTTTATAGTATTATGATTAAAACTATTATTTTTTAGCTTTATTTAATTACTTAATTATAGTTAATTATATGTGTTAATTACTAATATTATTAATTAGCCATTTTATTTTTAGAATTAGTTGTTAATATAATTAACAATGTAATTATTAATTTAGTTATTAACTTAATTATTAATTTAATTATTAATTAAATTGCTAATATATTTTTTTTTATTAATAGTATAAACTATTTTTCTATTTTTAGATTTTTTGTTATTTTTAGAAAAAATAACAATTGAAATATTTATAAGATTAATTTCACATATTAAATTTTTATTAATTTAATTTATTCATTAAAATTGAATTACTTTTTTATTAATTTTATTGTTATATAATACTATTTTCTTTTATTATTCATTAATGTATTATATTTAATTATAATAATAGTATTAATTATTATTTTTTATTTTAAAGTTTTATTAATTTATATGTTTTTTTAGAAATATGTTTACAAATATTATTTTTGTTATTGGTTTTTTAAATATATTAAAACTTTTAATTTTATTAATAATATTAATTAAATAATATTTTGTTTTATTGTTTAATAAACAAATAAAATTAATAACATAAAAATTTTTTTATTTTTATTGTTAATTTTAAATACTTTATATAATATTTAATTAATTTATTAAATTATCAATAATATAATAATAATAATAGTTTTTTTACTTTAAAATATTATTAACAAAAAAAGTATTTAAATATAATAACAATTTTTTTGAATAAATTTATATAAATTTTGTTATATTAATTCTTTTAATAACTTTAATTTTTGGTTATTTTGTAAAATAAATAATTATTATTATAATATAATAATTGTATTTAATAATAATAAATAGAATTTTATTAAATTAATTTTATTTAATTAAATAATTATTTAACTTTAATCTTAATAGTTTTATTGTTAATTTTTTCTTTTAATATAAATTGTAATTATATATATATTAATTATATTTAATTAACTAATAATATAATTTAGCTATTTTTTATAATAATTATTTCTTAATAAAATATTTTATAATCGAATTTAAAAAACTTCTTTCTCTTTTACATCTACAAATCCTCAAAAAGCACTTTTCTGAAGAAGTTTTTTTTATTTTTTCCTTGTTAGTATTTCACAATTTCTCTTTCTAATAACCTTTTTTTGTGAACTTGGAGGCTGCTTCTAGTAACAATATGTTTAAGAAGAAGGCACCAAAGGGTGCTTTTCATGATTCTGTAGATGGCTCCTTTTTGCAGAAGAAGAAAGTTGTGCTTGGAAATATTAAATACTCTGGTGACAAAAAAAATATCTCTTTGAACAAGTTTGAGCTTGGTGACAATGTATTTTCTAATGTGGATAGTCTGTCTAATAATGAAAAAGGTACTAATATAACTGGCATCAATGTTAGATCTCTTCTGAATTTGGCTGCCAACACTTCTAAAGTAAAGTGTGTTAATACTAGTGCTGTTTTTGGTTTTCCACTTGGTTCTCCTAACTTTGATATGGATGATAATATAGAAGTATCTTTTCTCTCTCGCCTCTTAATATTTCTAGATAAAAAGTGGGTCGACTTCAAAATCATTAAGACTCAGGTGAAGGTCTCAGTTAGGAAATCTTTCGCTTTAGACATTAATCTCTCAGCTGTGAAAAAAAAATTAATGACGGCAAAAACCCAACTCATCAAAAATTTTTTTTTAACAATCAATGGTTTTGGGAGGGCCACTACCCTCTTAAAATTTGAAGAGATTATCTAATTGACATTTACTTTTGAGGAGAGCCTGATTAAGGCTATATTATTGACCAGAGAGAAGGGGATTATCATAAACAACAATTTCAAGAAACAAGGAATTTATTTAAATTAGGTTATAGTAATCAAAGAAATTCTCATAAATATGCTAAAAGAGATGATCGTTGTCACAGTATCTGAATTTGGTGATATTAAGTTGATCAAGATTCAGCTAATTGGGATGTGGCAGAAAGCAATAGTAGAATTTGCCAAATTGGAGCAGACAGAGCATCTTGCATCAAGATAGTCATTCCTTATTGGAAAGGACTTAGTGTGTATGGCTATGACTGTGGGAGATTGGAATACTTAAATGTTTAGGGATCACTTTAGGGTGTTTTTGTTTACTCTGCCTATAGGAACAACAGCTCATGATTTAGAAATTTTGTTAGAAAAGGCTGATAGAAAAACATGTGTTATTAATTGGTCTCTTGTTACTGACAACTGGATTTGCTGTGCTGTGGTTGGTTTTAATTCAGATAAAGACTTGGAATCTATATTTCACATGAAGCCAATTTTTGGTGGTGTTAGACTTTCATAAGCTAAGATAGATCTGGTTTGTTGTGAAAGGTGTGGTAGTTTTGGACATTCTGCTCTTAAGTGTGACTCCTTAAATGTGTTAGTTCCATTTTCCCAAAGATCTTATAAAAGAGTTGTCTTGGAAGATACTCACTTTCAACTTGCTAAATTATATGCTAAAAAGTGTGTTTCAATTTCCTGTCCTGCTGCCTTTGGAAACAAGTCTTGGGCTCAGATAGTCTTACTCAAATTGGCCTTAGATGGCTCTTCTCTTGGTTCTGGTTCTGGTTTTGGTTTTGGTTCTCCCCATTAATATCTCTGGTTTGGGTGGTGATCTTCTTCTTGTTTTGGCTCATAATTCAGCTTTGAATGATCAATTGGCCTCTTTGGAATGTTCTCTGGAGCTCTTAGTAAATCAAGTTTCTGGTATTGTGCAAAAATTAAGTGGTGTGGAATTGGTGCCCCTGGCTCTCCTTTCTTATTCTAATGTTTCAGCTGTTCCAATGACTGTCAGTTTGGATTTGGGCCAAGACATGGTTTTGGATAGTTCTGAATTAGCCTTTTCATCTCCATCTCATGCTGTTTCTAATGTTTTAGCTTTGGGTCCTACTAGTTCAAAAGTTCTAACAGTTAAGATGGGCAGTTTGGAGTCAAAATTTGTAACTCTTAAGGTCTCTGTAAATTTAGTTTTGGTAAAGTTAAATCAGTTGTATGCTAGCTTGGATTTTCTGATGTTTTTTTTTGTTTCAATGAGTGGTTTGACATAAAAGTTTGCTGTGTGTAATGTTCACAGTATCAATGTTTCTGCAAAACAAGTAGACATTGTGTATTGGCATGTAAATTCTGGTAATATAGTATCTTTTATTATGGAAACTAAATTAAGGTTCAGTATCAAGCCTTGGATTGTGTTATTGGAGGTTTTTGGTCTCTTTTCCTAAATGTTGTTGATGCCTGTTTGTTGTAAATTCACATTTTCTGAATGTGGTTGAACCTCCAGTAACTGAATTTATCTTCAAATTATCTTCTATAATTTGAACTTGCTGGGCTTATAAGTAGAATAGCCAGTTACTTTATGTAGTTACATTGTAGTAAATGTCAACTCTTTCCCAGGAATTGCTCATCTAAAAGCTCACTAAAAATGTGTAGTTATTTTGCTGTGAAAGTCAACTTTTTTACAAGAATTTTGTCTGTAGGCTACCCTAATGATTGTAATAAGAAAAGAAAAGAAAAATAAAAGAAATGTAAAAGAAATAGAATTTTATCAAGGAAAACATTTTCTATCCAGGCCTGAAGTCACTAACAGTTTACTGAAATTGGTAGCTAATCAATTTCGAAATGTTAGTTGGGTTTTGGGGATTTTTCAAGTGCAATAATTAAAAAATTTGGTTTTTCGAATTATTTAATATTTATTTCTTTTTGTGTATATAGGAACAGTTCTAAGAGATAAATCTAAAGTAAAATACATTTCCTTGAAAAGAGAAGCTTTTCTTTTATACAACTTGTCATAACACTATTCTATGAATTTGAACTTTGCTATTTTCTACAATTTCGCTGAACTAAAGATACATTTCAGCAAACTACAAGTTATTTCTGTGAACTATTAGATATTTCGGTAAACTATCAATTATTTCAGCAAATTTCTACAAATTTCGGTGAACTTTTTGAATGTTACATAATTCGGGGTATTGCATGATTAATTATTGCAATTAGGTTACATTTGTGTTATATACAAATTGAGTTATTAATTAAATGATAATTTTGGACATTTTGCTAATGTAATAAGTGATAATTTAAAACGATGATATATACTAATTAATGATGGGAATTATAAAGATAATTTCATGCTAAATAATATTTCTAATTTTGTCTGGTAACATAATCTCCTCCTCAAGACTGAGCTTCATCGAAGTCCAAGTACTGTCTGTAATTTCCAGATAATAATCCAAAATTATTAAAGAAATTTGGTCTGAAAATTGTTGAAATTTCAGTTTTGTGAGCTTTTCAATGTATTGAATCTTCAAAGGTTGTAAAATTGGGTTTTGTAGGACGTTTTTACAGGTGTGGAATAGGTTATAAAGTTTAAGAGCAGCTCTTAGTTTATAGTGACTGTTTGTAGGTCCAGCTGTTGTTTTGAATTCATTGTGAAGTTGTTTTTGAATAGTTTCTTTTGTAAAGTTTGCTGCTGTAAGCTCCCATTTTTGTTCATGAAGTGTTTTTCCAATGTAGAAATATCTATATATTGGAGTATAGTCATGGTTTTCTTCATTAAGACACAGTTGAATTTTTTGTTGAATAGTAGCATTTGGTGGAATACTAATAGAAATGAACATTAAATTTTCTCTTAAAGCAAGCTTCAAGAGTTCTGGTAGATGAATTCCAGAGTAACTTCTTGTGTTCTTTTTGTAGAGGTGATAATTTCGTGAATTTGGGGCTAAATTGGCAACTATTTCTGTTTGGGTATAATTAATATGTTTTCCTGTAATAGTAATAGATAATTTGGGTATTGTTTTTAAAGCTAGCATTAATTTTTGAGATATTTGTTGAATATTTTGAGGGATAGTTATTATAAAAATTTGAGTAAAAAAAATAGATTGAGATTATTTTTGGTATGTGGATTTTTATGTTATTTTTGTCTTTTAGTGTTTTGTTTTGTTTTGTTTTTGTGAAATTATTTTTAAATTATAAGGGAATAACTAGTAATATTAAATTAAGTGTTCAAGTTGAAAGGTTGTTCAATGACAATTATTGGTTCTAAGTTTCAGGGAATATCTTTGGGATTGACTAAAGGGGAATGTGTACCAATTTGTGGAATTAATGGTTCAGAATTGTTTCTGGAATGATAGTATTTTAAATAATCTCCATGTGCAACTTTTGCTAGCATTTTGTTATCAAGTCTTAACTTGTATGATCTATTGCCTAGTATTTCATAGATAAAGAATGGTCCATCCCATTTATTTTCAAATTTTCCACTCCATTGTTTTTCAGCTTTAGTTCTGTGTAGGAGAATTTTGTTTCCAACTTTAAAATCATTGGTAACTGAAGGCAATTTGTTGTCATGCCATTCTTTTTGTTGAGTTTGGGAGTGTTTAATATGGGTGGCTGCTATTCGTTGTTTTCTTTTCAATGTGCTGAGAAGTGTGTAGGCTCTTTGTTGAAGCATTTTCTGGAAATTGTTTTCATTGATTGGTTGTGCTGGGTATGTTTCTACTGTGAAACTAATTGGTAATATTGCTGTTCTTCCATAAGTTAAATCAAATGGTGTGTGTTTTGTGGTATCTTGTTTTAGTATTCTGTATGCTAGTAATACTGATGGAATAAAGATATCCCATTCTTGCTCAAAATCAGTTGAAACTTTGGCTAATGACTCACACAATGTTCTGTTAAAACATTCCACAAGTCTGTTTGTTTGTGGATGGTAGGACAAAGACAGAGGTCTTTTGACATTGAATCGTTCACAAATTTTTTGTATCAGGTTGTTCACAAAGTGTGTCCCCTGATCAGATAAAAGTTCAATTGGACATCCATGTCTACATATAATGTCTTCATAGATGAAATTTGCCACTGATTTTGCATCTGCTCATTGAATGGCTCTGGCTTCAGGCCATTTAGTAAGATAATCTACAGCTACTGCAATATAATGGTTTTCTTGAGTGGTGATAGATAGTGGTCTGACTAAATTGATACCAACTCAGTCAAAGGGTTGTCCAACTTTGATTGAATTTAATGGTTCAGTAGGGTGTGTTCTTTCTCTTTTTTGACAACTATCACAAGATTTGACATATTCGTGAATGTCTTTTTTCATTCGAGGCCAAAAGTAGTATTCTAGTGTTCTTTGGGTGGTGCTGTTTTTTCCAAAGTGTGCTGATGAAGAATCTGAGTGCATGTTATATAATATAGTCTCTTTTTCTTGTTTTTGTATTAATCTGAGTGATTTGTCTGGGTTTTTAAAATTTCGATGATAAATAATGTTGTTGTGTAGAAAATATTGTTTGGCTTGTTGTTGTAGTCAATGTTTTTTATTTAGAGACCAATTTGTTGGGATTGTTAATGTTTCCAAATATTGTTTGAGATTGTTGTAGTTTTCCGAATTCATTGTTTGTTGGCTGTTTTGGTTGGTTAAGTTGAGTGTTGGTTTTTTGTGTTTTCTAATTTTGTCTCATTCTGGAGAGACAGTCAATATTGGTGTGGAGTTTTTCTGATTTGTAATATACTATGTATCAATAGTTTGCTAGAAATTCTGTCCATCGGATTTGTTTTGCATTCAGCTGAGTATTTTTGTTTTGAAGCCATTTGAGTCCAATATTATTAGTAATAATATCGAATTTCTTTGGCCAGAGATAAAGATTGAAATAATGTAGGGCCCAAATTACAGCTGTTGTTTCTAATTCAGTGGCAGGATAATTTTTTTCAGCTGGTTTTAATGTTCTGCTAGCATAGGTGATTACTCGCTCATTTCCATTGTCATCCAGTTGTGATAAGATAGCACTAAAGGCAGTATAAGAGGCATCTGTTGCTAATCAGAATTGGTTGCTGAAATCTGGGTAAGTGAGAATTGGAGCTGTCATTAGTTTTTCTTTGAGGATTTCAAATGCATTTTGGCATTCAGCAGTCCATTCGTATTTGACGTTTTTGGTGGTAAGCTGGTTGAGAGATTTTGCAATTTCTGAAAATCTTTTAATAAACTTCTGATAGTAGGAGGCTAATCCTATGAATCTTTTTAGTTCTGTAGTGTTTTGAGGAGTTTTGAAGTTTTTGACAGCGCTGATTTTTCCAGGGTCTGGTTTGATTCCGTTTTTACTAACAATATGATCAAGGAAGGCCAAGCTTGTTTTTCCAAAGTAGCATTTTTTGATGTTGAGTTTTAGTCCTGCTTTTCATAATCGTTGAAAAACTTCTTGCAGATGTTTTAAGTGTAATTTGAACGATAGAGAATAAACATCAGTATCATCAAGATAAATGACTACTGACTTCTAAAGAAGTTCTTAGTACACAACATTCATTAATCTCTGAAATATTGCTGGTGTATTGCATAATCCGAAAGGCATTATATTGAACTCATAATTTCTGTCTTGGATGGTGAATGCTGTTTTGGGGCAATCTTTGGGATCCATAGCAACTTGCCAGTAACCGCTTTCTAAATCTAGTGTTGAAAAGTATTTGGATTTTCCAAGGGCATCTAACATGTCATTAATTCGGGGAAGGGGGTAGGCATCTTCAATTGTAATACTGTTAAGTTGTCGATAGTCAACACAAAATCATATCTTTCCATTTTTTTTTAACTAGCACTATAGGTAAAGTCCAAGGACTCATAGAGGATTGGATGAGCCTGTTGTTAAGCATTCGTTGTACTTCTTCTTGGATGAATTGGTGGCTTTCTAGAGCAACTTGATATGCCTGTTGTCTTCTTAGTTTGGCATCTCCTGTATAAATTTGGTGTTGGACCAAATTGGTTCTTCCTAAGTCATTGTTGTTTTTAGCAAAGATATTGGCAAATTCTGTAATTAGCTCTTTGAGCTGGCTTTGTTGTTGTGGTTCAAGTTGTCCCATGTTGATTTGAGATAGTTTTTCCATGACAACATGGTAGTTTTTAGAGCTAAGGTTTGGGTTGATTTTTGGTAGTGAATGTTCAATGATTTCTGAGAAATTGAGAACTGTCTGGGGTAGTTCTTGTTAAAAGATGTTACTGTGAATGACTCTAATTTCTAAGTTATTTAATAGAACTATGGGGTAATTGTTGGGATTGTAAAAAGTAACTTAGACTTTCTTTGTTCCTTCTGGAATATAAATATTTGGGATCAAAATATTATGTTTCAAGCAGACTTGTTCATTGGACTCAAAAATTTGTTGTGTGGTTGTTGGCTTTGGGCAGGTGTAGATTTCTGGATGTTCTTCAAAGAATAAGATGGTAATTGGTTGTAGAAGTCTGAGAATCTGGTGGAATTCATTCTGTGTGTTAAGAGCTATATTAACTGGAACTGTGAATCATCCAGTTGAACCAAAATTTTGGGTTCCTCTATCACTTTTTCCTAATTGTTCTCTTTAATTAACTAGTTGCAAACCCAAAATGTTGATTAGGGATAGGTAAATAGCTTGGGCAATTTTTTCAGCATGTTCGATCTTGAATAATTTGTCAGTTTTATTTTGAAGCATCACTATAATGTCTCCCGTATATCCAGCATTGATTATTTCTCCTCTGACATTAATTTCTTTGCTTACCAGAGAGGACTGGGAGGCAATTTGAATCATTGCTCCTGGTGGGATTTCAAGTGCAATTTTGAGGTTGATTTTTGTGAGAGATTTGGGTTTGAGAACAAGAGTATCCTTGTCTGGATATCTTAGGTCATATTCAGCATCAATTTTATGTGTTTTCTCAGGTTTTATTCCTTGTCTGTTGTTGTTGAAGTATTTGAGTTGTAAGACAGGCTGACTTTCAATAAGATAAATGGGTGTTGTTTCAATTTCTTCTGTTGCTTCAGGTTCTTCAAATTCAATTTTGTTTTCATCATTTTCACTGGGCAGGAGAATGCTAAGAGCATAGCATTCAGGGCACCATTGCTCATCACAGGGCATTATGCATTCTTCACACAATTTAACATTCATTTGCTCTAGCCATTGAGCTTGAGCTTCTTTGGTCGGATAAGTGTGACTGGCAATTTGGTAATATATTTCTATTTCATCTTTGTAGTTGTATCCAGCAATTTCAAAGGTGTATGCAATGTATTCTGATTCTTTCATTTGACGAACATTTTCTTGAGTGGCTCCATTGATTAAAGCCATTGCTAGGTCGAAAATCATTTTGGCATCATAAGAATAATGGTACAGTTTGTTGAGAACACTGTTGTATGCTGCATCAAAGGGTGTTCCTCCTTTGACTTTTTCTAAAATTGATAAAACATATTGGCAGGTTTGATCACAGACTCCTCCTCTTATTGCTACATCAATCCAATTGCATTCTTCTGGTAGCATCTCTCCACAAGTTAAACAAGGAGTGTTGTCCCATTTTCCACTTTTTTTTATTAGATGGCCCTATCATTCTCTGTGGCAAGCCTTGCAGTAATAACAAGTATGATTTTTATATTTTTCTTCAGGTGAAATGCAGGCTTTTATTGACAATAGTTTCTTGTGGCAGTCCTTACATTTAAGGAGAATGTAGGGGCATTGTTTCTTTGGTTCAGGCTTTGAGTAAGGGATATTCCATCCAGAGGTTTTGGGTTCAGAGTGTGAGGTAAAATGTTTTTGTTCAGTTTTATCAGCCCAATTAGACGTTGATTCAAGAGCCATGAATGTTTCAATTATTGGTTTTTCTTCTTCTGGTTCGAATTCAAAAGCCGGGGCTTTTTTGGAGTGTTTGTTGAATGTATTACAAGTGGCAGGTACTCAGACATGTTGTCCTTGGTAAGAGATTTGTAGTTCTTGAGTTTCCCAGTCTAATTTCGCATTGGCTTTTTGGAGCCAATTGTTTCCGACAAGGGCTTAATACTGAGGAGCATCTATTACAAGAACTTTGACTGGAATGGTGATTCCATCAAGAGTGAACGAAAAATTGTCAATTTCTCCTACTGGGGTCTTTTTCATGCCATCAGCAGTAATGATTACTGTCTGAGCTGGTCGGTCAACATTTCTTTTTAACTGTTGCATCAACTGGTAGGTAATGATGCTTCCGGTGGATCCATTGTCTAGGATCAAGCGAACTGGCTTTCCTTCTGCTTCAGCTTCTGTGTACATTGTAGTGATGGCTTTTTGCTCATTAGCTGCTGCACTGCTAAGCAAGAATGGTGATTCATTTGCTTCAAATTTGAAAGGGAATATATCAGAAAGATTGGCATTTTCAGCAATTCTGGCTGGTGGAATAGTGGTGTGGTTATGAGAGAGATTTTGTTGTTGTGCTGTAGCTCTATCTTCCAAGGGTGCAGTATGGTGAAAATCCTGTTCTTCTGGCATTGTTAAATAACTGGGTTGAGTGTGATAATGGTTGGGTCTTGGTTGAGTGGGATTTCAGGGAACCAATTGGTTGTTTGAACTGATTCTATTGTTGATTACTTGGTATCGATTTTGTGGTGTAAATTGATTTTGTGTAATCAGTCTTTGAGCAGATATTTGATAATGTTGTGTGAGTGGTTGTTGGTATTGCTGTTGAATTGGCTGTGAGATGGGCTGATAATAGTTACTTTGGTATTGGAGTCTTGGTGGATAGTAAGCTGGTGGTGGTGGTTGATAATAAAATTGCTGTGGTGGAGGGTAACATTGATTACTCCTATTTTGTTGGTCTCGTTGTAGCTTTCTACAATCTCTTTTCCAGTGGCCAGAGATTCCACAGTAATGGCAATCCTGAGGCTGGTTATTAGAAAGTGGTGTAAAGTTATTTTGATTTCATCTTTGGGGTGGTTGATATTTTTGGGGTTGCTGTTGTTGTTGATTGGTGAAATAGTTTTCAACCTTCTTTGTGAGTTGGTCAATTTTTTCCTCAGCTGCTAAGCTGGTTTCTCCAATTGCCAAATTTACAAGTTTTGTGTAATTGGCCTCTTCCATGACCATTTCGTATCTTTTTGCATGCTGTATGGCAGAGTTTAAATCTTCTGAGGCATGTGGGCAAACCTTTTTAATTAGTTTATCTTTTAGACCAGCAATAAATTAATCCAAGATTTGAGCATTGGAATAATAATTGTTTGTTTCGAGTTGGCGAATTCATCTGAGAAGTTTGTTGAATTTCCCAATATAAGTCATAACAGATTCGGAGGATTCTTGTTTGATATTGTGAAACCGATTTTGAAGAGTGATGGAGATATTATTGTCAGTGAACTGTTCAAAAAAGGCTGCTTTGAAAGCATCCCAATCATTGAATGGAGTGGCCAAGTTTTCAAACCATTCTCCTGCTGTTCTTTTGAAAAAGTAGGGAATTGTTCTTAACATTCTGGCAGCATTCCATCCATTTGCATCTCCAGCTTTAGTAACTTGGTCAAGCCATTCTTGGAGACTGGTCTCAATGTCTTTTCCATTAAATTCAGGAATTTTTGTGATGTATGCTGTCATTTCATCTTTTTCATTTTCATTGTCTATTGATTTTTCTTCAGTTATTTCAGAGTCATTTTCTTCATTTGCTGCTGTCTCAGAGTGTTCACTTTGATTTTCAGCTAGAAAATCAAGAAGATTGGAACTAGTTTGAAGGGGTTCTTGCTGTCTGGTAGGACTTCTGAGTAATGTAAAATCTTTTGGTCTCGCAAATTGATTCAAGGGTGAATTAGGTGTTTGTGCTTGTGCAAGTGAAGCTGGAAAAGGTGTGATGGTGAGTGGAAGTTTTGAACTGGTTCCTTGTTCAGATGTTTGTAAGTGTTTGGCAGTTGTTTTTGGTAGTATTGAAGTATTTGGGGTGGTTTTTGAGTATTGCTTCAATTTGTGTTTGCCTTTGTTGCTTGTTTTTGTCTTCAATTCAAAATCAATAGAGTATTGAGACTGTACTAGATATGTTTTTTCACAGTACTTGATAATGTTAAAATTAAGTTCTTGAAAGTAAGTGGCAAGTGTTTCACTGTTAAGGTCTTTAGTTTCCAACTGTGAATAGTGTGCTAAATTATTGTAAAGGTTGCTTCTAACTTCTAAGATATTGTAATTTTCAAAAAGATAATTGTTGATGCGGTTTTCAATGTATTGGTATACTGATTTCTTGACAACTTCAATTCCGTCTGGAATGTTGAATCTTTGCTTGCAATGGGTGTAAATTGACTGGTAATACTCTAGAGTTGTTGTGTCTGGTGTGGTTGCCACTTTGAATTTGTTTTTATTGTGTGGTTTCTATGAGAGAGCACCAAATGTTACCAGAGGTTTTTGGTCTCTTTTCTTAAATGTTGTTAATGCCTGTTTGTTGTAAATTCACATTTTCTGGATGTGGTTGAACCTCCAGTAACTGAATTTATCTTCAAATTATCTCCTATAATTTGAACTGCTGGGCTTATGAATGGAATGGCCAATTCCATGCCAGTTACTTTGTATAGTTATGTTGTAGTAAATGTCAACTCTTTCCCAGGAATTGCTCATCTGGAAGCTCACTAAAAATTGTGTAGTTACTTTGCTGTGAAAGTCAACTCTTCTACAGGAATCTTGTCTGTAGATTACCCTAATGATTGTAATAAAAAAATAAAAGAAAAATAAAAGAAATGTAAAAGAAATAGAATTTTATCAAAGAAAACATTTTCTATCCAGGCCTGGAGTCACTAACAGTTTACTGAAATTGGTAGCTAATCAATTTCGAAATGTTAGTTGGGTTTTGGGGATTTTCCAAGTGCAATAATTAAAAAATTTGGTTTTTTAAATTATTTGATATTTATTTCTTTTTGTGTATATAGGAACAGTTCTAAGGGATAAATCTAAAGTAAGATACATTTCCTCGAAAAAAGAAGCTCTTCTTTTATACAACTTGTCATAACACTATTCTATGAACTTAAACTTTGCTATTTTCTACAATTTCGCTGAACTAAAGATACATTTCAGTGAACTACAAGTTATTTCTGTAAACTATTAGATATTTCGGTGAACTATCAATTATTTCAGCAAATTTCTACAAATTTCGGCAAACTTTTTGAATGTTACATAGTTCGGGGTATTGCATGATTAATCATCACAATTAGGTTACATTTGTATTATATACAAATTGGGTTATTAATTAAATAATAATTTCGGACATTTTGCTAATATAATAAGTGATAATTTGAAACAATGATATATGCTAATTAATGATAAGAATTATAAAGATAATTTCATGCTAAATAATATCTCTAATTTCGTCTGGTAACAATTGCTAATAAGTTTGAAGGTGTGTATGTTTTCACATCTGGCTTGAATAAAGATTTTCTCGGCACTGGGGTTGCTGTGATTATGAACAATTCATTGGCTCACTATGTGTCTAAGATCAAGGAGATTTCTGGCCGGATTATTTTGGTTCAGCTTTTTTTTAAAGACAAGCTTTCAGTCATGGTTCTGGATTTGTATACTGGTGTCTCTTCTGAGACCAGATTCAGTCAAGCTTTGAAGGTGAACTCTGTGATTGCAGAAACTGTTAATTTTAGCACTTTTGTGGTTTTGAGTAGAAATTTTAATAAGAATGGGTCTGAAAGGAGTGCAACCTTCAAGTTCTGTTTGGATCTGAGTTTGATTAATTCATTTACCAATCATCATATAGTAAAAGTGCTCACATAGAACAATTTACAGAGAGTTGAAAAAACAATCAATTTTATTTTTATTAGTGAGAATCTTTCTTTTGCTGTCACTGGTCATCAGATCTGCTCTGTGTCTGGTTTTTTTGACACTGATTATAATGCTGTTTTGGTTTTGATTGGCTTGGGTGAACTCCTAAATGTTTGGTTGAATAGCTTGTGCAAACAGACTAACAAGGATTGTTGGAAGTTCAAAATCAAAGATGCTGATGGCCCCAAGTGGACTGGATTTAAGGATTGCCTTTCTGCCAAGCTTTTGGTGGTTACTGATGAATTTTTTGGTGCTGAAACTCATGGTAATATGGATGCTATGTGAGCAATTTTGGAGAGAGTGGTGGTGAAATCAGCTGACGAGACATTTTTGAGACATTGATTTAGTGAGTTTTATTGTTCTAAGAATAAATTTTCTTCTAAGTTCTTTGGTTTGGAATTGTTGGTTGCCAAAATTGTTAAAAAGTTTGGTTCAGGTAACTTGTCTGGAGTTGATTGTCTCGTGAAGACATGGTCAACTTTGGATAGCATCAAGACTTGTGCTTTTGCTAACTTGGTTGGCTTGAGTGGAAAGTCTGAAGTGGTTCTTAGACATTTATCATTGGTTTGTAAAGAATACAGAAGATCTAAGATATATAAGTCAAGATTGGCTGAGAAGGCTACTATTAGATTAACAGTCTCAAAGTGCATGAAAAATTTCTGCTTTGACAAAGGTAGCATGATCAGGAGTGTTTTGGATTAGTCTTTTCACAAAGTGGTTCTGGATCACTTAGTGGTGAATGATAAATTAATTTTAGAACCTAAAAAAATAAAGCTCAATGTTAATAGGATCATGGAAGGTTGGATTAGGAAATGGGCAGTGTCTTTGATAGTGCCTGATCTCTGGGCTTGTTAGTATGCTCTATTGGATTATGTGCAGAATTGTGCTTTTTCTAGTGTAATAGGTATTATCAGTTTGGGTGAGTTGCTTTTGGTTGTCAATAGCCTGCCTGATGGTAAAGCTGCTGGCTTGTTCAGCATTCCTAATAAACTATGGAAACATGATAGTGATAAAGTGTTGAGATATTTTTTGAGATTGTTGAATGCATGTTTGTTGGTTGGTAGTGTTCTTGTTTTGTGAAGGAGGACTTGGATCTTGATGATCCCAAAATCTTATGATTGAGATGGGATTCTTACAAATACACAGCCTATAGCTTTGATTGAGACTGCCAAGAAAATTCTCTTCAAGATTCTTTCTGATAAGATCTCTTCTGTATACAACAAGTTTGGTGTTCTTCATGGTAATAACTTTTCCATTTTAAAGGTACATTTACCCAATCTCTAGTGTTTGCAGTTGGTTTAGTTGTCAAAGATGCTCTAGAAAAAGATCCTGAACTTTGGTTGGTTTTTCAGGACATATGCAAGGCTTATGATTCTGTAAGTTGACATCACTTAGAGGCTAGCTTATGTTGGATCCAAATGTGTAATAGGTTTATCAAATTTTTTGGTAGTATACATGGTGATAGAGTTAATAGGATTATGATTGATTTCAGTCTTACTGATAAATACAGGGTTTGTGATGGCTTGGATCAGGGTGAGATCTTTTTGCCTCTTCTCTAAAAGATTTTCTATGATCCTCTTCTATGTAAAGTTAAGTGACATGAGCATTTGTATGATTATCAAATTAACACAAAGTTTGTAGCAAGAACTGGTAGAATTGAGACTAATGGTGGGATATCCTCCTTTTTTGTTACAGATACATTTATAGATAATACAATTTGGGTTAGTAATTGTTAAGTATTGATGCAATATGCTCTGAATATTGCTAGTGAGTTTTTTGCAATCAATGACATTTCTATCAACAATGGAAAGACTGTGGCCATTTCTATTAATTAGGGTGTTAAGGTGACTTCTTTGAGCATAAGTGGTCAGCTAATTTCAATAGCTAGAAAAAGTAAGGCTCATAGGTACTTGGGCATTTTTTTATCTACCAAAGGGTTGTCTAAGTCAAGTGTAGCCAAAGCTTATTCAGATGTGCACTTTTTTGTCAATGTGGTGCTCAAAAAAGTTATTACTAACAAGCAGTTCTTTTATTTGGTTTTGGCTGTTCTACAGCCCATTGTCAATTACAAGACCCAGTTTAGTTTTGTTTCATTAGGAGTTTGCTGCAAGTGGAATGTTATGGTTTGGAAAAATTTTAGGTCTAAAATGCATTTGCCACATGATTTTCCAGTCGAAACATTACATCACTTCTTATTATATGGCTTGAAGTTTTTTGAACAATTGCAGTCAAAGTGCAAATCAGCTGCTGTGGTTTCATTTTTCAATGCTTCTGGCATTCTCAGGCATTTATTCAATCATAGATTTTTGGATTTGCAGGTTCTGGGTTGGGCTCTGCTAAACCCCTTGCAGTTCTCTGTTAAGTTATATATTAGTCTTGTGAACAATTTTTTGGCTGGTGTGGTTAAAATTTTCTTGGATAATAAGCTGTTTTTAGCTAACAATCTGCCAAGTGCTTTTCATAGTCCTGGTTTGTTTCCTATATCTTCTGTGTTAAGAAATGCTCTTTACTTTAGCTTAGTTCACTTATTGAAACATTTTAGTGTTGCTTTTAGTAATAGGCTGTTTGACAAAAAGGGTCATGTGATGGACTAGAAGACCTTTTGTCATTGGAAGAAATTGGATTCAAGAGGCTCTGTTCCTTTCTGGTTTGTGACTGTTTCAAAGTTTTTGATGAATGTGGATTCTTTATTGGTTGTTCTTGTTAGGGGCAGTCTTCTACCTAAGTTAGATGTGCTGAATTCTATGGAATTCTCTGATATTTAAAGTGGTTTGCATGAAATATGGTCTGGTTCATTTGACATCTACACAGATGGTTTGTTAAAAGATGTTGAGACTGCTGATGTTGCTGATGGTACTGCTGTGTATTTTTTTTCTGTGAATCTGAGTGTTGGTGTTAAGGTTTGGAGTCTATTGTCTTTTACTTTATTTGAGTTGCAGGCAGTTGCTCTGGCATTGAAGTGCATTCCATCCTTTTGTGCAGTGGTATTATATCTTGACAGCCAGACTGCCATTAATACATGTGTATCCAAAATGTCTTTGGCTGTGCCTGATTTTCATGTTCCGTGCTGGATAGAAAAATGTTACATTTTTAATTTGATTAAAGATAAATATCTTGTTGTAAGATGGATAAAAGTCAAGGGCTATTCTGGAGTTGTGGGTAATGTGGAAGCTAATGCTGCTACTGGTCATGCTACATATTCTAAGTTTTCTTTGTCTATAAAAGTGCATAAACATTTTTTAGTGGCTGAAGCTACAGTCATGTCTGGCAATACCCGTTATTTTGTTAAGAATATGTTTCAGTCTATTTGCCATACTTGTTGGAAGACTGGTCCTGACCAGGATGTTGTTTCAAGTAATCTGGTTAGGTGTGTAGACTGGAGTGCTATGGCTAAGGTATAGTATTCTGACTTTTATATGTTTGCCAGCTTTACTAGTCAGGAATCTTTCGGTTTGCATATATATCTGATAAAAGCTGTTCACTGATGGCTGTCTATTGCAGTTAAGAAAAAATTATATAATAAGAGGTATTCTGGCATATTGTGTTTGTTGTGTAGTGAAATGGAGCTGTCTGATTATGTTTTTACTTGTGCATTGAATGCTGGAGTTTAGGGAGAGGTTTTGGCTGAAGCTTTTGCATTTTGGTTTTTTTTGTTGGGTATCAATGGCCCATCTTCTTCTGCTGATTTGCAGGCTCTTGGTTGGTGCTCTTTGGATGTTGGCTTATATTTGGTTTTATGCAAGGAGTTTGTGTTTAAAGACTGATATAAGGAAGCTGTTGATATTTTTGATAAAAAAAAAGAGGCTTTCTGTGTAATTATTGGGTTTGTTAAGTGGTTGGTTGAGTTGCATTGCTCTAAAATTTGGTTAATAAGATGTAAACATAGAGTGAAAATGGAAAGAGCAGGTTTGGTTAGTAATAATAGTTTGGTTTTGGGTTTGTCACATTATATTAGGTCTGTATTATCAAAGAGAGTGATTAGAATACTTGGTATCATCAAATCTTTTGTTGTTAGTTTTGGTCGTTAACAGCTCTGTCTTTTTTTCACAGGTTTAGATTGTAATCCTTGTGTTGTTTTAAATGTGTAGTGTTGCCTAGTCTGGCCTGAATGACTAGCCACATGTAGGAAATGCATGAGTCATGTCTAGTATAGGCTACTTAGTTTGGCTTTTTGTACTAGATAGTGATTGGGTTTCACTCATTAAAAACTTAATAAAAAAAAATTGAATTTAAATACATATTAAATATTATTATTTTTATTATTTTTATTTTAAATATATTGTTTTAATTTTATTAATATTATTAATATAATCTATTATATTAAATAAAATTGTTTTTGAATTTAGTTTTAATTTTTAAGATAATTTTTTTAAAATTAAAATATCAATAAATATTAATATAATTATTAATATATTTAATTATTTATTATTAATGCTTAATAAAAAACTCTTTCTTTTGTTGATCCCCTGGTCACAATGAGAGCATTGAGTCATCATTGAAATAGCCTTCCTTTTCTCTTTCCCCTTCAACTTTCTCCAGTTATTTCTTCAGACATTTCCCTTTTTGTAACTATGAAACTGGTGGGCTTTGCTGCTGATGGTTCTGGGTCCGTTTCGGCTGGGTTGGGGACCTGGTCTGGTGTCAAAAATAAGCATTCGGTTGGTCCTCAATCTCGCAGTGTGTCCTATAAGAAGCCGAAGAAACCTGTGGCAGTTGATGGTTTAGTGGAATTGTCTGCTGGTGTCTCGAACGTTATGGATGAAAGTGGTGACGGACCTATTATTGGACAATCGTGGGCTAGTGAAGTCAACAGCAAAGTGGACAGCGTAAGTGGCGTCTCGGACTTGGATAACTTGGAAAATGTCATTGCTGAGGAAACTAGCTATGCAAAGTTGGATGTTTCAGGTTTGGATGACAACATGAACGATGTCACGCCAAGGAAGACGTGTACCCGCACCTATGTTCTGAACAGTAAGCCACCACCTTTCTCTTTTGACATTTTAAGTGATGGTGAAGACACTTTGCCTCTTCCGAGTCCTAAATTTTGTGGGTCCAATCACCTTCCTCCAGTCGGGTCACGTGCACTGGAGAAATGGAGTTTTAATTCGTTAAAATCATTTGCATTGGATATTGAGCTATCTGCCATTCCTGGCAAAACTAATGGTGATAAGTTGGTTTGTGTGAAAAAAATTTTTTATTGCGTTGATGGTTTTGGGGGGGGTTTCGACCCCCTCAAAATTTCCAGGAATAATTAGGTCATTATTTACATCTGAAAAAAGTTTGATTAAGGCAAGGGAAATGGCAATCAGTGAAAAAATTTTGGTAAATGATGATCTAAAAAAAGTAAACAGCCGTTCAGATCGGGAGGTGATCGTCAAGGAAATCCCAGTAGATCTTCCCAAATCAGCGATTGAGGCAGTGTTCTCCAAGTTTGGCAAGGTTATTTCAATCAAAGTACAGCTTATTGGT
The DNA here is from genome assembly GCA_016748015.1 of Geosiphon pyriformis. Classification (NCBI taxonomy): domain Eukaryota; kingdom Fungi; phylum Glomeromycota; class Glomeromycetes; order Archaeosporales; family Geosiphonaceae; genus Geosiphon; species Geosiphon pyriformis. Next base: position 245,588 of record JAAOMT010000176.1, on the reverse strand, counting down.
CTTTGGCAAAAGGCCCTAGTGGAATATGAATCATCTGAGATAGCTGATTTGGTCACAGCTAAATAGTCTGTGCTCATGAGAAAAGATTCTGTTCGCATGGCAAGGGCAAATGTTGATAAACAAACGTGGGTATCTAGGGATCAGCATCGGGCATTGCTTTACACTCTTCTAGTTGGCTCCACTGCTCATGATTTGTCTGCATTGGTGGAGGCCTATGGTAGGAAAACTTGTTTTATTGGCCGTAATCCATCTTCATATGTTCGTGATCAGTGTGCTGTAGTTTGTTTTGAAAGTGAGACATTCAAGTTGGCTGCTATTGGTTTGGTTCTGGTTTTCAAGAGTGTGGGTTTGTGTTGGGCTGGTCTTTCCTTGGCCAGTTGCACTCATTGCAAACTGTTTAGTCATACTGCTGCTGATTGCTCTGTGAGTAGGGGGTCTGGAGGTCATGGGAAACGTGCGGTGACTTCTCAGAATAGGATACGTTTGGCCAATATTTATAGGAAAAAGCAGGCACCAATTGTCCGCCCAGTTTCTTTTGGTGGAAAGACATGGGCCCAAGTGGCAGGCAGCTCTCCCTCTCGTGTTGTCTTTTCAGGTGCTCCTGGTGTTGGTTTGATCTCTGGTTCGAAGGCTTTCTCAATGGATTCCTCCTTGTCTGGTGCTGCTGATGTAGGTAGTTGCCTAGCTGTGCTGGAATGCTCCATAGAAATTCTCTCAGATCAAGTCTCACTCATTTTAAAGAAATTAAGTTTTGTTGACTTGGTGTCATTGGTGCTCTCTCTTTCAGCTCTTCCTTTGGTGTCTCCAACTGCCGTTGTTTTAGATGTGGACTCAGGTTTGGCTTTGAATAGTACGTTGTTATTGTCTGCCTCTTCTCCTCCCAATGTTGGTGAGTCGATTGTTGATTTCAGTCTGAGCAGTTCTAAGGTTTTGACTGTCAAGATTGGCAGTTTGAAATCAAATATGGTGGCTCTTAAGGCTTCAGTTCATTTGGTTTTGGATAGATTGGATCATCTGTGTTCTGGTTCGGGTTCATTGGCTTTTTCTCCATCTCAATGAGTAGTTTGGTTTGGAAATTTACTACGTGCAACATTCAGGGTATCAATGTTCCTGTGAAGCAAGCAGATGTTGTTCATTGGCATGTGAACTCGGGGAATATGGTTTCTTTTATTACTGAGACTAAGTTGAGGTCCTCTTCTGGATCATGGATTAAGAACAAATTTGATGGAGTGCGAGTATTTTTTTCTGGCTTGGATAAGGGTTTTATGAGTGCTGGGGTTGCAATCATTATGAATATTTCCTTGGCCCATCATGTGTCTAAGGTGGAGGAAATTCTTGGTTAGGTCATTTCTGTTTGGCTCCTGTTTAAGAGCAAGCTCTTGGTTACTGTTTTGGGGTTGTATGCTGGTGCCTCCTCTGAAGTTAGATTTGGTCAGGCTTCTGAAGTTAACTCTCTCATTGCAAAGGCGGTCAACTCCAGCAATTTTGTTATCTTAAGTGGAGACTTTAATGAAAATAGATCTGGTAGAAATGCCAGTTTCAAATTTTGTTTGAGTTTGGGTTTGGTCAATTCATTTGTTGGTCATCATTTGGCTAATTCTTATACATGGAGCAATTCGAAAGGGGTTGGGAAAACGATTGATTACATTTTTGTTGGTAGTAATTTGTCTTCTGCTGTTGCTGGTCATTAAGTTGTCTCTGTTTCAGATTTCTTTAACACCAATCACAAGGCAGTTGTGGTTTTGGTAGGTTTGGGTGGGCTTTTAGATATACAATTGAATAGTTTGTGCAAGCAGGTGAATAGAGATCATTGGAAGTTCAAAATTAAGGATGCTGACTGTATTGGATGAGCTAAGTTTAGGGATCTCTTGTCAGCTAAACTTTTGTCTTTGGGTGAGGTGTTCTCTGGTGCTGAAATATGTGGTGATGTGGATGTTATGTGAGCAGTTTTGGTGGGAGCTGTGGTGGATTCTGCTGATGTAACATTTTTAAGGCTTTGATTTAGTGAATTCAAGTGTTTGAGAAACAAACATTTTTCTAGGTTTTTTGGTCTGGAATTGTTGGTGGCCAAGATTGTCAAGAAATTTTGCTCTGGTGACTTGCTGGGTGCTAATTGTCTTGTGAGTAAATGGTTGACTTTGGATGACACAAAGGCTCGTGTTTTCAAGGACTTGTTTGGCTTGAGTGTTAAATCTGATGTTGTTGTTGGGCATTTGTCATTAGTTCACAGAGATTACAGGAGATCGAAGATGTTTGAGTCTAGGTTGGCTGAGGAAGCTTCGGTTAGGAAGGCGATTGAGAAGCGCATGGATAATTTCTGTTCGAATAAGAGTAGTATGATCAGGAGTGTGTTGGAAAAGCCTTTTCGCAAGATTGTGTTGGATCACTTGATAGTTGATAATGATCTGGTTTTGTTGCCTGAGGAGGTAAAGTCCAGTGTGGATAGAATAATGGAGAGGTAGACAAGAAAACACTCTGTGCAGTTAGTGCTTCCTGGTCTTTGGGCTCGTCAGTACGCGCCTTTGGACTATGTTCGGGATGATGCTTTTTCGGGTGTTATGAGTGCAATCAGTATGAGCGAATTACTTTCTGTTGTTGGTGGTCTTCCTGATGGCAAGGCTGCTGGTTTGTCTGGTGTTCCTAATGAGTTGTGGAAACATGGTGGTAAGGTGGTTTTGGGGTGCCTGTTGGCACTGTTTAATAAATGTTTGTCTGTTGGTGTGGTGCCTGTTTTGTGGAAGAAGGCTTGGGTGTCAATGATTCCTAAGCCTTATGACTGGGATGGAGTTCTTACAAACACCCGGCCCATTGCTTTGATTGAGACTGCCAGGAAGATTCTTTCCAAGATTCTGTCTAATTGTATTTCAATGGCTTGTAACAAGTTCAATGTTCTTCAGGGTGACAACTTTTCGGTGCTGAAGGGTACGTCAACACAATCTCCGGTGTTTGCTGTCGGATCGGTGATTGAAGATGCCATTGAGAAGGATAGGGAGTTATGGTTGGTCTTGCAAGATATGCGGAAAGCTTACGATTTAGTTGGGTGGCATCATTTAAGAGCTAGTTTGCAGCATGTCAAGATGTGTGAAAGGTTCATAAGGTTTTTTGGTAGTATTCATGAGGATAGAGTTAATAGGGTGATGACTGATTTTGGTTTGTCTGGTGGTTATAAGGTGCATGATGGGCTGGATCAGAGTGAGGTCTTTTCGCTGCTTCTTTGGAGAATTTTTTATGATCCGCTTTTGTGTAAGATTAAGAGGCACAAACAATTGTGTGGGTACTGGATTGATACTAAGTTTGTTTCAAAATCTGGCAGAATTGAGAGTGGTGGTGGTTTGACATTGTACTTTTCGGCTGGTGCATTTGTTGATGATACGATCTGAGTTGGAAATTGTCAGGTTTCTACTCAATATGCTCTGAACATTGCCAGTGAATTTTTTGTGATTAATGATATCTCTATCAATAGTAAGAAAACAGTAGCTATTCCCATCAATCAGGGTGTTAAAGTTGCTTCACTGAACATTTGTGGTCAGCCAATTTCTATTGTTAAGAAAGGGGAGGCACATCGGTATCTGGGTATTTTTCTGTCAACTGAAGGGCTCTCCAAGCCAAGTGTTGCCAAGGTTCATGCGGATGTGCATTTCTTCGTCAATGTTGTGCTTAGAAAGGCTATTACAGACAAACAATTCTCTTATCTGGTGTCAGCTGTTTTGCAGCCTATTGTTAGCTATCATATTCAGTTCAGTTTTGTCTCATCTAATGTTTGTTGCAAGTGGGATGTCTTGGTTAGAAAGGGTCTTAAGTCCAAGACTTGTCTCTCCCGTGATTTTCCTGATGCTGCTTTGCATCATCTCTCATTGTATGGCCTAAAGCCTTTTGAGCAGATGCAGTCAGAAGGGAAGGTTGCTGCCTTGATGGCTTTCTCTAATGCCTTTGGTGTTCTTGGGCATTTGTTTAGACATAGGTTTTTGGACCTACAGGTTCTTGGTTGGGCTCCTTTGGATCCTTTGCAGTTTTCGGTCAGATTGCGTGTTAGTCCGGTGAACAATTTTTTGGCTGGAATGGTAAAGATCTTTCTGAGCAATGAGCTTGCTTTGGTGAACAACCTCCCCACTGCATTTCATAGTCCTGGTCAGTTTTCATTGTCTTCTGTTCTTGGAAAGTCTCTGTATTTTGATTCGGTCAAATCTCTTAAACGTTTTGGTGTCACTTTTGGTGATCAGCTTTTTGATAAGAAAGGCGTTTTGTTGGATTGGAAAACTTTTCATCATTGGAAAAGGTTGGATCCGCGTGGCTCTGTGCCTCACTGGTTCATGGTTTCTTCTGAGTTTTTGAAAAATCAGGGTTACTCAGTTTCTGGTTCTATTGGCTCTGCAGAAAAGCTTGGTTTGGACATTTTGGGGTCTGAGGAATTTTCTGCAATAAAAAATGGTGTGCATGACATTTGGTCGGGCTTTTTTGAAGTTTTTATGGATGGGTCTTTGAGGAATGCAGGCTTTGCTGAGGTCACCTGTGGTGCTGCTGCATACTTTCTGGTCTTGAATAAAAGCATTGATGTCGCTGTTTGTGGCCTTTTGTCATCTACTATGGCTGAGTTACAGACTATTGCTTTGGCTTTGGAGTGTGTTCCTTCTTTAAGTACTGTGGTGTTACGTCTTGACAGCCAGGCTGCCATTGACGCATGTGTGTCTAAGATGTCTTTGGTTGCCCCTGATTTCCGTAATCAATGCTGGCTGGAGAGGCATCATATTTTCAATTTGGTCAGGGATAAGGATCTTAGCATGAGTTGGGTTAAAGTAAAAGGACACTCTGGGATTCCTGGTAATATGAGAGCTGACTTGGCTGCTGGGGCTGTCTCTGAGTCTCTTTTTTTCCTTTGTGCTGATGTGCGTGAACATTTTTTGGTTGCTGAGGGTGTCACTGTTTCTGGTAATGCCTGTCATTTTGTCAGAAATATTTTTCAATCAATTTGTTGTGCTCATTGGAAAGCTGGGCCTGGTTGTGACATGGTTCCGGATGCAATGATTGGTTGCATAAACTGGGTTGTCACAGCAAAGGTGTGGCATCCTGATTCTCATATGCTTGCTGGGTTCACTAGCCGCGCGTCCTCAATGCTTCGTACTTATGTTATAAAGGCTGTGCACAGGAAATTGCCAGTAGTGGTAAGGAAGAGGTTGTATGATAAGTGCTACCTTAGTGTATTGTGTCTGTTTTGCAGTAAGGTGGAGTTCTCTGACCACGCTTTTATTTGTGTTCATGAGTCTGGCATCCATGGTGAGATTTTGGTAGAGGCTTCTGCCCGTTGGTCAGCTTTGGCTGGTGGTTCCCCTGCTTCTACCGTGTTGTGGGTTTTGTCTCAATGTTCCATTGATGTTGGACTGTACACTTTGGTGTGCAAAGAGTTTGTGCTGGAGGAGTGGTATGAGGGGACTTGCGGTATTTTTGAGGATAAGAAGGTGGCCACTGCTCGGATTGTTGATTATGTCAGGTTTGTTGTTGGGTTACATTGTGCTAAAGTATGGTTGGCTAGGGCCAGCCACCGGGTGGTGATGGAGAAGACTGGTTTGGTCTGTGACATTGGTGTTGTTTCTGAACTCCCTTATGGTGTGTCTTCGGTTTTGTCTGATGGTGTTGTAAGATTGCTTGGTGTGGCCAATTCCTTTGCTGTTAGCTTTGGTCATTGGAAGCTTTATTGTTTCTTTTCTGGTTTGGGTGGCAGTGTGCAGGTAGTTATAGATGTGTAGTGTTGTCTTGTCTGGCCTGAGTGGCTAGCCACATGTAGAAAGTATGTAAGTCACATTTAGTTTGAGCCTCTTAGTTTGGTTCTATGTACTAGATAGTGATTGGACTATGCTCATTAAATATGTTAATAAAAAAAAAAAAAAATTATTAATTTTTATTAAATAGTAATTTAAGTTTGTCTTATTTGTAATAAATTATTTAAATTAATGTTTTTTTATATAATGTATTTTGAATTTGAACTGTAAAACAAATTATTTTATTTATTAATATTTATTGTTAAAAAAATTTAAAATAAAAAACTTTTGGGTCTTACTTGTTAAACATTAATAAAAAAATAAAATAAAATAAAAAACTATTTTTTTATTAAAAACATTAAATAGTTTTTAAATAATATTATTAAGTTTTTAATAATTTACATAAAAACAGATTTTTTTATTTTTTTTAAATTAATATAACCAATAATAATTATAAATTTATAAAATTAAATTATAATTTTAATATTTTTTATAGTTAATTAATAAAATTTTACAAGTTTTTTGGTTTTTGGTTTTTGGTTTATTAGTTTTAATTTAATGTTTTATTAAATTTGTTTTTATTAATAAATATATATTATATAATTATTAATTAATATTTTTTAACTATATTTTGCTAAATTAAAACCAAGTTTTTAATTTAAGTTTTTTAAATTTTTTGGTATTAATAAATAATATTCTATTTGGTTTTTTATATTTAAAAAAAATATTTTATTTTGTAAACATAATTGTATAAAATTTAAAATAAATTATAATATTTTTTAAAATTTTTTTTTATATTTAAATATTTAATATAATTTTAATAGTATTATTTAATATATTATAAATTAAAATTTAAATATATATATTGTAATTTTTGCTTAATATGTAAAAATTAATAATTGTTTAATATTTTTTTTAATATGTTAATTAATATATTAATTTTTTTTTTTGTAAATTTAAATTTTTGAATTTTTGGTAATTAAATTTAATTTCTTTTTGGTATTAATTATTATAAACTGTGTTATTTTAACAAATAGTAAAAAAATAATTTAAGTTATTTTTTTTTTGACTTAATTTAATATGTTTTTTTTTAATTTATTTTGTAATATTAAAATAATATTTCGTTTTTTGCTCTAATTTTTTTCTTATTTATATTAAATTTAGATACAAATTATATTATAATATTAACTAAAGTTTTAATTAACAGTAAAAAAAAGAATAGTAATTTGGTTACTAATTTATAGTTAAAAGTTTTAACAACAACAACAACAACAACAACAATAATAATAATAATAATAATAATAATAATAATAATAATAATAATAATAATAATAATAATAATAATAATAATAATATTATTATTATTATTATTATTATTATAACTACTTTTAATGTATTGGTTTAAATAAAAAAGTTTTTTACTTAAAACCAAATGTTTTTTTAACAGTTAAAAACTGCTTTTGTAAAATGCTGTTTAGTTGTCTTTATAATTAAAAACTAAATATTGTTTCTTTTTTACTTTTTGTTTTAATTAATTATTTTTACTTTCAAATAATAAATAAAATAAATTGAAAAATCAAATATAACAACATTTAATAATTAAAATTAATAATTATAAAAATATAAAAAGTAATTTGTTAAGTAAGTATAAACATTTAACAATAAATGACAAAACAAAATAATATATTTGGTATATTGTTTTAAAAACAAGTTTTTATAATAATTTTAGTTTTTAGCTATTAATGTATTGGTTAATATTATTATATTGAGTCTAGTGAAAAATTTCTTCCAGTGAGAGTTTCCATTGGAACCATGGAAACTTTGGAAAAATCTGATGTTCAGTGAGATTCTAGAAGTTTAGTGACAACTGATAGAACATAGGATATTCCTTACTTTTTCCCTTACCTCATCATTGTTCTCGAATCAAAGTCGGTCCCAATGGGCAACATTGTCGTCTGAGCTACTGAAATCTTCACAGTCATTGTCCCCCTCGCGCTCGCTTTCGGATGATTGGCATTCAAACAGACGAATCTTTATGTTCTGTGCAAAAACAAAAATTTAAACGTTGACCAATGTATCTGAAAATTTCGCCATACCTGACTATATTCCGGCAATTCCCTAACTTCCGCTTACCACGCCCCGGAATAGAAGGCATTGACGCAAATCTAATAGGTGAATTTTTGATATTTATAATATATAACACATAAGAGTTAATGTATTAAACAGACGTAATCCAATAGTAAAATTTCCAAAGTTCAGAAGTAATTCTACTTTGTTCCCTGTCCCACTGGTAGGCAGGCGAGTGACGGAACCTAATTGTTCGTTTGCGACTTTCATCATTTTCAACAACCCAATGGGTTGAGTTGTGTATTGACCATGACCTCCGACTGTTAGTGGTTAATAGTAATAATTAGACGCAATTCTAACGAGAGACAATATCAATAACGTATTATATACCTGTGTGGTCGGGAGGGTTTTCTTCGGGTCAAAATTTGTCCAAAATTGGGAGATATTCGGTAAAATGTGAATTAACGGTGTCTTCGAATCGACTGTTTTTGGTGGTTGCTTAAGAATTCTAAAGCAACTTTCAGATCCTGTTCAGCATTCACTTTCCTCTAGTGCGAATACGAAAAATTTTCGTAGAATTTGACAGCGTCTAAGTTATCAATGTTCTGGATTACCCAAGGAGTGTTATCCATGGTTTTGCCAAATTGCTAGATATAATAATGATCACCAGAGCTTGCTATATTTCGCACCGAGGGCGCCACCTAATTCCGAGAGGCGAGGGAACTACCTTCCTCTCAGTGGTGCAAAATATAAGCAAACTCACAAAATGCTTTGTTAGGGCGCCACCTAAAAACTCTCGGCGAGGACGCCACCTTCTGTGTTCTTCCAAAGTGCCTCCAATCATTATTGAATGGTGGCACTTTAAGAGTGATATCGCGATAATGCGTTAAGAATTGTTCATATGACGATTGATAGTGCACTTGGCAAAAGAGTACAAACTGATCTTAAGGGACGCTTAAGAGCATATGTCCTGATTCTTCTAGTTTGCTTGAGACACAGTCACCCTTTCCCAAGGCGCACTTGGGCAGAGTGCAAACCAATCCTCCATTGCACCTGAATTAGAAATGCAGACCTTTCCCCTTTCAGTAGCTGCTGTTGAGCAAAAGCCGTCAAACAAAGGGTTGGTGGTAGCTTACTTCACGGAATAATGAGAACACTAGTAGAAAGGGTAACGCGTGTTGTATATATATATATATATATGACGGATCGTCTGTGACGTCACAAATTAGCAGCGAAAAGGCTGATACCTCCACCACCAAGAAAGGTTGTCCTCAACCTGTGAACTCCTCGACGATATCGGGCCAGGTATGAATTCCAAACGCTCGGAACGAACAAGCCGTAGAATGGTCTCGGAAATTGTGATCACCAGCATGATATACTTTGCCGATTTGCCTCCGACCTCTTCCGATATATCTTTTTCCTCCGTTCTACGAAACTCGTGATTCTCTTGGGACGATGCGACCTCGGACGAGCATGAACTCTTACAAGACATTCTTGGCATCAACACAGTCTTTATCTGGTTTATGCAGGGAAGGGAGAACTGCCTGGGATCTGCGAGAGCCTCAGAGCAGGCGAAAAGCGCAAGGGAAAAGTTGTTTCTCGGAATGTTACTTTTTGCATAAGCGCCCGCGAATATTATCGATGAAGCATTGAATGATAGCAATACTTAGTATTGCCTATTATTGATGTGTTACGGTAATTCGGAGATCGGGAATAACTTTTAAATGATTTTTGTGATCAGAAATGATTATTAGTGGAGGGGAGGGGAGGGGAGGGGGAGGGGGGGGGGGGAAATGTTTAATTTCTTAAATCTCGATATTTTCTAGAGAAAAGTAAATTATCAAAATCTAAAATAAGAGATAACTAAAAATATGTATATAAAGTCGGACAAATTTTTTATATTGTGACAAGAATAAGGCAACAAAAAATCAGTAAACCAGAAAATTAGTTTTAACGATCAGTGAACTTTAAAAGAAGATTCGATTGAATATTTTTTTTGTATTGATTGATCACCATATTTTCCTTATCCATGTAATCTACATCCTGTTTACCTGGCAAAAGGATCCAAAGACAAAAATTTTTAACTTTTTTTTTTTTTAATCTAGTTAGCAAACAATTTGTTATTTTCCCGGTTTTTACATTGTAGCATAATGTTTGACAAGAATTAGAAAATCTTTATCGGGGTCATTACCATCATCAGGGCAACATGGTTTTCTAAAAGATCTTTATGATGAGACTTGACCCCTTCTAGAAAACAATTTGAAATTAACATTATAATTTTGGAAATTCCTGCATTTTAATATTGGGTTTTCAGGGTAATCAGAAAATCTTTATACATCGTCAAAAGTAAAAGCAACACTTGCTACCAAAAAAAATTTTGGATCATCATCATAGTCGTTGCCATTTTACCGGTTTTCAATTTGTAACACAAAAGATAGAAATTCTTTTCTCAACTTGTGTATCTTATGTTTTTCATTTTTAGCAAGAATATAAAGGGATGATATGATTTGTAAGCCCAAAGGATTGACATGTTTGAAGTTTTTCATAATTCATAATCATAATCATAATCATAATCATAATCATCATAAATCGACAAATTTTAAAAATTTATTTTTGTCAATCTGACATGCCGGATACACATAATAAAAGCCTTAAAAAAAAAAAAAAATTTAAAAAAGAAGTAAATATTTGTCTCATTGATGATGATGAAAAGTTCTTTAAACTCTCCGTTTTTGGTACATAATATTATGAAGGGTCAGATGTGTGAAACTAAAATATTTTTGTCAAAAAGTATTGATGTAGATTTTTTTTATTTTATTTTTTATTGAAATAATATTATCTTTTTTTCAGTTTTGAAATATACTCAAAGAGGGAAATCGGTGATGTTTCTTCGAGTCTTCTAGAACAATTTTTTTTTATCATGAAATCGCTCATTTCACACGTAAAAAAAATTCAAGGGAAAAAAGTTTAACGTAAGAAAAAATTCCTAGAAATATCTTTCTCTTTGCAATTTCTGAGAGATCATGAAATGACATCATTTTTACGTAATAAACCTGTGTTTCAAAAAATCAATATTGATATAAAAAAAAAAACTTTTAAATTTCAAATTTTGATTTATTATTAATAGAAATTCAAAAAAACTTTTTTCAAATCAAAAGAATAACATTGTTGTTATTATTTCAAAAAATATCCGTGATTTTCAGCCTGAAACGTGAAATAATGAAATCAAAAAATTTAATCATAATCATAATTATAATTCTCACCGAAATTTCAATGAAAAAAGAAATAGATAGGAATCAAGGATAGAATTCTTCCCAAAAAAAAAAAAAAAAAAA
>JAAOMT010000176.1:134474-233237 GCA_016748015.1 Geosiphon pyriformis | reverse complement strand
ATTTTAGCCACACCCAAACATAAACATATCATTGAATTTTAGCCACACCCAAACATAAACATATCATTGAATTTTAGCCACACCCAAACATAAACATATCATTGAATTTTAGCCACACCCAAACATAAACATATCATTGAATTTTAGCCACAAAAAAATATAAAAAACTTACCCGCCAAATTCTCTATCCTACCTAAATCTGCATTCTTTGATCTTGGCGGGCAAAGTTCATACAAACACGAGTAAATAATTTTTAGGTAAATATTTTCTTAAATTAAATTTTGATCCATAGAGTCGGAATCAAGTCACTTGACTTTTGTCGCGATGGTCAGAACGATGGGCGCGTCTTTTTTTAAATTTTGAGCCTTTTTTTAAAAACGCGCCGCGCGATATTGGTTTATTGGATGATGATGATAATAATAATAATAATAATAATAATAATAATAATGATAATAATGATAATAATAATGATGATGATGATGATGATGATGATGATGATAATGATGATAATGATGATAATGATGACGATTAACTATTCATTGAGTGAGTGAGGGTTAAAGCGATAATTGTAAGAGATTTGTGAAATTATTATGAACCTTTATCATTATTTCTTGAAGTGTTTCAAAGAAGTAAATCATACAAAGTGAATATCGACGAGGAAAATCATTGAAAAGAATTTTGTACAATTCATTTCTACTGTCGCGTTCCCCCTTGCTGATAAATGAACATTATCAATGATAATAAAATTTGATAGTGTATATAAAATCAGAAGTTTCATGTAGAGTACCTTTAATTTTTATCATAACAGCATCAATTTTCACTAAAATTAATAATAATAATAATAATAATAATAATTAATTGATCGATCATTTCTCAGTTTCATAGAAGACTTTTTTTACTTTTGTCACAATTCTCATGATATGGGGTAATTATAGATATTTAGATCATTCTTATTTTCTCTTTTTTAACGCCCACAACATTCTGGCGAACTAAATGTTTTCTTTTGGTAGTTTTTGAGTTTTTCCCGAGTTTTCTCCCAAAGTTAAAATAGTTTTACCTAAATCTTCGTCCAATTTTCCATATGTAAACGCGTATATACAAAATTTTAATAACAAGATATCATTTTTTTTTTTAGATTCCTCGATTAGTAATATTAGTATTATAATAATAATAATAATAATAATAATAATAATAATAATAATAATAATGCTAATAATAATAATAATAATAATAATAGAATTTCTAGTGCAACAGCCCGGATAAAACCTAGATTCAAAACATATAACATGCCAAACCCAAAAAAAAAAATCTCCCAAAAACCAGTCTTTTGAAAACCCTCATCTAGATCATACTTTGGCCGAGACGTGATCACAAACAACAAATCACTGATTTCACAAATTAAAACTTATCCCTCTCTCTCTCTTGTCATTCTCATCCTCTCTCAACATCAAAAATCTTTTTCTGCTGGCACTACGAGATTCCTTTAATCACTAAAAGAAAAAAGATCGCGATTTTCCAAAAAAAAAAAAATTCCCATCTCGCGAGAAAGTGAATAATATTTTCGTCATTCACTAATCACAGATTGATATCTTTACTTCTTCATACATAATTAAAATTAATCAAAAAGTCTGGCCAACTCTCGACCCTATTGATGGTCTACGGAGAAATTAACCACTGAAAAAACTTTTGTCTGATTAATCATCTATTTTATAAAAAGAATGATTAAAAAAAACTTGTAAGTTTGTTAAAACTTATCTATAACTACTTGTTTTACTAGTAATAAAAAAAGGTCTTTTCTATATCAACTTTTTTGCATTATCATTTACTCACGCTCCCGCCTCACCGCTCTTATAACCATTAATATTACTAATTACTATTACCATAGGAACTCGCGACCCTTATAAAAGAAAATTTTGACGTGTAACTTGCCATTTTCAAACAATAATAATAAAATAATAATAATAATAATAATAATAATAATAATAATAATAATAATAATAATAATAATAATAATAATAATAATAATAAATATAACATTTCTCAAAACTTAGAGGCCAAGCAATAATACCTAGTTTAGTACAGGAGTTGGTAAAAAAAAAAAAAAAAAAAAAAAAACTTTTGATTCTATATAATCACATGCTTCACTTTGCCACTTCATCTTGAACTAGACCTTTCCAAAAAAAAAATGCCAATATTATCTGGTACTTGAATAGTCCAGAAGACGAATCGCCTCAACAGACAATATATAGATTATCTTTCTAGAGTTTACTATAATATCTCTCGGTCACTGCCACAACTTCTACCATTTCCAACTTATTACTATTACTATTCCCAATTTATTACTACGTGCCCCCTCGTTCGGGTTCTCATAGTCCTAAAAAAAGTAGCTTCACACGCTAGAAACAAATTGTGTATATCAATATAATATCATGGAGGACAGTAACAGCGTTTTCAAACTGAACGACGAAAACTTTGGGAGAAACTTGGACGCTAGTGAATTCCTAGCCCCAAAGTCTGAACCTCCTGGTGGTCCACCTTTCCTCATAAATACCAATACTACGATAGTTACTACTACTACTACTACTACTAATCCTACTCCTACATCCGCTTCTTCAGTCTTCCCTGTGAATTATACCGATCAAACCCCTCCCTCTACCACTCCAAACATTTCTCCTTCGACCACAACCATGGCAAGTTTTTCTTTAAATAATCAACTTACCAGCCCTACAACCCCAACTGGGACCACCAATCATAAAACCCAAGCCGCGTTTGTTAATAAACTATACACGTAAGAAAAATATTATCCCCGGTTTTACGATTTTCCTTTCACGTGTGTCGTGTGCTATTGGAACTGACCAATAAAAAGTTATTCGTGAAAAATTAAATATTGTGTGTCACCAATATCTTTTTAATATTATTTGAGAAACGCGTCATATTCTCAATTAAATTCTTTGGCCCATCATATTTCAAGCTCATCTTTTCCTTTCACCACCACCACCACCACCACCATCATCATCATCATCATCATAATCATCATCATCATCATCATCATCATCATCATCATTCAACAAAATGTATATCCTTCTGAATCAATCCTTGCTATTTTAATAGGATGGTCGAAGATCAATCGATTCAACATTTGATTTCATGGGCACCATCGGGTGACGTGTTCAGCGTATCGAATCCGACTGAATTTTCCAAAACCGTGCTGCCACAATATTTCAAGCACAATAATTGGCAGAGTTTTGTACGACAATTGAACAGTTAGTATCTTCACCCCCTCCCAGTTTATCGTTGATCATTAGTATACTACTACATGCTTTCATCAGCCAATGTTTTAATCGGTGTCTGTTAGATCCATCTACCCATTCGTTACTGCTTTTTATTGATTTCAATCATGATTTATAAACAAATCCTAACCTTCATCCTCTTCCTTTTCTTATTTCTTGATGATCCTCGTCTATGCTCCATTGTTCTATCCTGATCGTTCATAGTGTATGGATTCCACAAAGGTATTTACACAACTCAATAATCTCTTTATTCAAAGCAAAAAATAAATTTTGAAATTAATTATTTTATAATAACAGTTAATCTCTTGGCCAATAATTCTGGCAAATTATTTTCAGTTAATGATATGTTTCATGCAAATCCATCAAGTGAGAGTCAAGCCTGGGAATTCAAGCATCCCGACTTTCGGCGAGGACAATTGGCATCTTTGCAAAACATCAAACGTAAGAGCGCAAAGCAACAATCACAAACACATCATATGTTAAAAACCGGTATTCCTGGATCTACGTCAAGTCTTAGTCCCGGTGATACCAATCCCGCCGATGTCATGCGAGATGATCGAATCGAGCGATTATCAACTCAGATGGCTGACGTGATGGATAAGATGAGACAGATGCACGAGAATTATAATCTTTTATACGCGGAAACGGTCTCTTGTCGAATGTTACAAACTAAACACACCCAGGTTCGAGTTATTCGACACTTGTAACAAAGGTTTCATTTATATTTTCGCAAATTTTTGATTTTAATACTTTTAGTCTCATTTTCTTCATCTAAAAAATCATCAATATGGCCCTTTGATGACTATTTATTCTCCAGGTGATCACCAACATTACTAATCTTCTTTCCTCAATGTGTCGTGATGGTAAGGTTTCTGATTATTTACGTGTCATATTCGACATTTTGAAAAACTAGAAATTTCTCTGATCTATTATCCTTGAATCAACCTACGATGATGCATTCTGGATCTCGTATTTTCGTGAAGCAATTTATAAAATTAATCTTTTTTCGTGCCACACTTCTCTTGTATTACCAGAAGAGGCTACAGATCCGCGTAGTTTAAGAAAGCGGAAATTTGATGGTATTTTTGAGGAATTTTTGTATAATTACCTCGGGAATTCTAGTTTACTAAAATCATCCAATTAATTATTACTCTAAATTAGTGGATCTATTGCAGGCCGAGGTAGCAAAGCTTGGACATAATGAAACGATGCCGCTACCGCAATTCCATATTCACTCAAACCAACATCAGAGCGGCCATTATGGAAGGGAGCACAACACCCATCAGGGGTCAAGGTCTCAATCAAGCACGGCTCCTATGGTCGGTGTGGAAAATACGAATAACTTGCATCATTGTACAGATTCTGCTTATCGTCCCCCACCAATAAACACCAATCCTCGATCTTCGAAAATTCAATCTTCTAGTCCTCTGGCTGTACTTCCAGAATTTGGCTTTCCCCCTTATTACACTCCTACCACTAATTATCTTCGAGTTCGTTCTCCGGACTCTGGAGCTCAAACTGGGAATGGGGTTAGTACTGGTGTTCACGGGGGGAACGGAAATAGTAATTCAAACAACGGTTCTCGTCGATCACCAGGATCTTATCGAACATCATCAATGCCACCATCTAACCAGTCCTCCAACCAATATTCACATCATCATTCGGCATCATTGCCAATCAACAGCCATCGAAGACCCTCGATATCTTCCTCGTTAACCTTCGGAACACAAAGTAATCTATTAAATCCGCCCAACGATAGCAATAGGTACAAGGAAAACACCTCCCCATTAATGAATTCCCCCATTCAATCTCAACCATCGATCTCATCATCACAACAACAACAACAACAACAACAACAACAACAACAACAACAACGACAACAACGGCCATCCTCATCGTCACCACCGCCACCACCTTCCAATTCCTCTTTCGTAAACACGGACAATGATGTCGTTGGCAATTCAGCCACGTCTCAGACACGCCCGCCACCATTGCCTGATCCACCGGACATTTCGTCTTCGATGGATCACGCAATGGAGCACAAGCGGCGAAAGAAGAATTGAGGGACAGCAATTTTAATTTGGTAATTAATGTTACAAAAACCAAAGGGGGGAGAAAAAGACGTTGAAGTGTGTCTCGGTGATCAAAATGTCCGCCGGTCAATAGATTTTGTCCTTTATTCCTAATTTTTTTTTAATCTCATTTCATGTAAATAGGTTTTTTCTCTTTCATTCTGAACCAAGGGAAACATGAGAGATACAAAATGACAGTAATGAAGTCTCTTTGTTCTCGGCTTTCCCATCCAAAGAGTCTCTTATTCAAACTTTATAGTTTGAGTAATATTTCAAATATTAATAATAAGAGCTATAACAAGAGTTGAATTTACAACCCATAGGAAACACATTGGTTCCCACTGAATTTTAACTACAAAGTTTAGAAAGTAATTCGTGTCATAATAGGGCAACAGCCAAGAAGTCACATTAATTTCGCAGGTCGATGATGGTCCGAGTAAATAAGATTTTGTAAAAAATCATTCTAATAAAAGAAAAACCAACGAGTTTATTAAAACTCCCAAGAGAAAGAGATCCCATTTTATGTTGGCTTCAGGATATTGATAAAATCAGAGGGAATAATTAAGACTTTTTGACCAAGGAAAATACCAAGTTTCAAAACATAAAGTTGTGGTAATTTTTTTTTTCTTCCGAGTCAAACACAAACATGACAAAACAAACAGCACCTGACAAAATATACAAATTTCGGATGGATTGTAACACATCAATAATAGGCAATATTAAGCATTCCATGATCACTATAGGACCAGGGATCTAGCAAGCAATGCCTGGAGAGGATAGTCTCCTGAGCGCCATTCTATCACAAACCCACAATTCTGACAGTAGTACACTTCAGACCTCTGATTCTTTGGATGTTGCCAACATTGACTCCAAGTCTTGGATGTCTAAGCCTCGTTCTGGATAATAACACGGACTTCTAATTCCTCAGCCTCGCTGATCAGACATTGTCGAAAGTGATAATGCGCCCAAAAAAGCATTTTCGGAACAGTTTCTTTTATAATTTTTCTTGTTTTGCGATTCACCATGTCCGACACTTTAAAAGGAGGAATGACAATGGCGGATAAAGAATCCAACTAATTTCCGATGAATTTCATTTTGCAGATGTATAGCTTTTTACCGCATCCGAAAAATCACCTTGTCGATTCACCCGGCCATTTATTCTTACGTTTTGAAAAGGGAAGATGAAATCGTCCAAGTACTTGCAAATGCAAACTATAGAATGGGAGAGTACTATGTAAAAGGTTTACAGACGCCGAGATCAATAAAGATTGCGTGAACAGAGCCACCCCCTTGAGTTTCGCGGAGTTATCTTTGCGTCTCCGTATATCCAGGCAAACTTCCACTCTTTAGTTTTGCCATACGAAGGCAGCGGCAAACGAGGGGAAGAAATAAGAATGTGAGACGGAGAGACAAAAAGTTAATACTAACCTTTCTTAATTCCAAATCAAAGGTGATAGCGAGAACAGCGGTGATGACGGCGGCGGCAAAGGAGACAGCAACGGCGAAGAAGGGAAAGAAAAAGAAGAGTGAGACGAAGAAACAAGGGAAATATATAAAGACTTCTTTTAAGACGACGGCGCCCCTTTTAATACCCTCTTGCGTAGTAGTCCCCTCTTTTTAGCCTCAACTGGATCCATAACCCAGATGCAAATTTATCACGTGACAATTGAGCATTCAAAATAAATAGTCGATTCATTTTTTGGCAGATGTTCTTTCGAGCGAATACTACACTCGAAACCACCACACACTCAAAGCTAACACTTTCAAGATGCAGATCACGAATAACAGACAACCTTCCCGCGGCTCTACAGCAACTACCCCAAACAGAAACAATACTATTCCTAGCTCTCAAGCCGAAAGCACTAATACGAACGGAGGACGTCTTTCCCCTGTCACCTCTACAACGTCTACGGATCGCGCCTTTTTGATAGCGAACACTACAAACTCGAATGCAGCAGTGCGCGCAGAGCTTACCCTCGTTGCCAAACCTGAACGAGTCGACATTCTAAAGACTAAAGAACTATTGAATGTCGCGTTAGGCAGCAATAAGGAGGAATATTGGATCGCCCTTAAAAAGTTTTTTGTTGGAGAGTGTACCCAGCACGTTTTTGAGAAGGCAGTGCGACCTTTTTTAATCGTTGGAAAATGTTGTATGTAAATCGACTTAGATATTATAACTAATCGCGATGTGATACAAAAATACAAGCTTTAAATGTGCAATGGTTTGTCTTTTGACTTCTATCTTGATGAGTTTATTAGTCGACCTTCATAATGAATTTATCCTTGGAATCATTTACAACGCCCAGCATCCCGACCCACCACCGAAAGTCCATGGAATGGAAGAAGCAGAAAGCAACAAAAGAAAACATAGCCTTTCCGATGAGAATGGCTCCGGTGGAGCTGACCACCGGGATGTCAAAAAGCGAAAGACAAAGCAGCTAATTATGTCGCTAGATAAGTCTGAAAGAGAAAGACTCAAGGCAATTGGACAGGTAAACAGGAATTATGCTAAAAGTTTGTACCTGGTTATTTTCACCGAGTAGTACCATAATTTGCTTTTCTAATACAGGGGCGTGAACAACCACAATTTTCGGCATTCACTACCCTTCGTGACCCCTTGCAGGCTCCTTTGCCTCCTCCGATGCCGGTTGGCGGTCTTCCTTCTTTCAAACTTCCTGGTCTGGAACCAATTTTGGGTAGATTTGTTTTAACGAAAGCAGATTATGATTTTCTTGGCAATTGGGATTTTTCATGCTTGATTTAAATTTAACTTCCTATTTGAATAATAGCCCCTGTTAGCGGTTCACTGCGCTCAGTGGAAATTAAATCTCTCCCAAGCCACCTGAACATGATGGCCCGATTACAAGAAGTAGCAGTCCGAAATCGTCTTAGCACGACAATTTCGGATGATTGCGTGAAACTTTTGAGTTGTGCTTTGGAGGTAATAAAACCACAAAAGCGTAGATCTCCAAACATAAATTGCAAATTATAAATTTTCTTCTCTTATGCTAGTCGCACCTGAAGAACGTGGTGGGTAATTGTCTACAAAAGACAAGAACTGGTGGCTCCCTTGGAATCAACATGGCTTCAACTCGTGTTGACTCCAGTAGAACCAACAAACAGCGTACAATCACCCCCAAAGATCTCGCTTTTTCCTTGGAGATGGCACCCCACATCTTACCCGAGCCATCCTTGGCTCGTGAAAGGCTGACCGCACTCAAATTGAGTGAGGATAATTCTTGGGAGGAGTTAGAAGACGAAGAGTTGGTTGAGGAACTAATTTTGGGAAGTGGAAAGGCCGGGCAATTTTGAGGTGAGATTATGGAGAGAAAATATAATTGGTCTCTTCCGTGGGCTGTTCCTTGGAATATTATTAAATAAAATTTATCTCATTTTGCAACCTGAAAGGTGGTTGTATCGATAAGCTTATTTCACATTTTTCAAATCTGCACATGACTTTTGTTTTTTAACTTGCTTAAAATGATTTGGTGAAGACCTCCCAAATTTAAACACGAGGGTCGAACAGAGTGTTCGTGCTTTATCTGATCTTTAATTCTCAGTTTAAGGGTTCACAAGAATGCTTTGTTATTGAAAAGATTTTCTGCAAACCACTTTTTCAAAATCAAAGCTTATATTGTGTATATTATTCCTGTTAAAATTCAAGTGTCTTTAAAAAAGAATTAACATAATTATGGAATTTACCAAAGCTTCGTAAAGATGGACATTTTCCAAAAGTTTAAATCTAAAACACAAAATGAACACTTATTCATTAAATTACAATTATTTCAAAAATAAATAGTAAAATGCTTTCTGAAATTATTATAAACTTGACATCATTTATTTGGATTTTTTGCAATTTATTTTCAAAATATTAATTGTTTTGTGATTTATTTTTATGTTAATTAACAAATATATAATTTTTATTTATAATAATTTATATTATAAAAAACTATATTAATAAATAAAAATAAAATTTAATAATTTAAAAATATTTTTTTTTGTATTTTTATAACTATATTTGAAACAAAAAATAAAAAAGTAATAATTTCTTTTTTTTTTAGTGCTTTTAATTCTAATACTTAAAAAGTTTTCTTAAAATTAAAAACTACAAAACAATATTTTTTTAAAATGTTTTTTTTTAAATAATTAAAACATAAAACAGTTTTTAATTATTAATAAAACACTTTTTTAGCTTTAAATAAGAGTTTTTTTTATTTAAATTTTTTTTAAACAATAAATCAAGATTAATTTTAATATAATTATTAATATTATAAAAAATTCAAAATTTTTTAATAATCAAGTTATTTTTCTTAATTATTATTATTATTATTTAAAAACCAAAAAATTAGATAGTATTTGGGTTATACATTAAATAAAAAAATAAAAAAAAAGTAAACCAATTTTTTTTCAAAAATTATTGCATTAATTCTTTTGAAATACTTAAAAAAAAATATTATTTTTAATTTAAAGTTTGTTTTTTTTAATATTTTTACCAGTTTTATTGTAATTGTATTAATTATGATATTTAATTTTAATTTAATTGTAAACAATAGTTTTTTTAATTTAAATAATAGCAATAATAATAGCAATATATTTGTTAAAATTAATTATAATTATTATTTAGTTAAATTATTTAATATGCTAAATTTTAATTAATTATTATTGTTTTTTAAAACAAAACATATTATATTTTTATATGTAATTTTAATTAATTAATTTATTAAGTTATTTGATTTTAAAAATAAATTAATAAAATAAATATTAAAATACTTTTTGTTGTTTTTTAAATTGTTTTTGGTTTTAATAATGTATAATAATTTATTTTTAATTAAGTATTTAATTAATTTAGTTTTTATATGATTTTATTGATTTAAATTTTCTTAAATATTTATTGTTTAAATTAAATTTTTTATTATTTTTAATTTTTTGTAATATTTAATTTGATCTTTGTTTTTAAGATTGTTATTTTTTATAATGTTTTTTTAAAAATTTTTGTAAATTATATTAAAAATACTTTGAATATTTTTGATAAAATCTTTAATATTAAATTAAAATTTGTTAATTAATAATAATAATATAATATTGTATATTTTAAGTTTTATATATTTTTAAATATTATTTTAACTTATTGGTTGATTTTTATTAAAAAAAAACATATATATAAAAAAAGTATTTTTAAAATGTTTTTAAAATTAAATTAATTAAATTTTTTTGAATTTTGTTTTTAAAATTAATAAATTGGTTTTTAAAATACATAATTATATTTGTTTTATTTTTTGGTTTTTAAATTTTATTTAATAATTAAGATATGTTAATATTATTTTTTATTTTTAAAAAAACTTAAATACTATTATAATTTAAAAAAAGTTATATTTAATAAAAAATTTCTGATTTTTAATACTGTTTTAAGTATTAAAATTTAAATTATTTGGTATTTAAACATATTTTATTTTTTAAAAATTTTATTTAAATTTGTAATTAATTTAACTTTATATGTTTGAAATCTAAATTTGTAAAATTAACTTTATTAATTAAATTTATTAATTTTTTGGTTGCTTTAATTATAAAATTAATAAATATTTTATTTATTATTAATTTTAAAGTTAAAAAAAATTTTATAATAAAAAAATAATTTGGTATTTTAAAAAAGTTTTTAATAATTTAAATTAGATTTAAAATAAAATAAATATAAATAATTTATTTAATAATAATATATTTAGTAATAATAAAATTTTTTCTGTTAATAAAATTATTTTTATTAAATAATAGTTTTTATAAACTTTAAATTTTAAATATTAAGTTGAATGTAAATATAATTGTTAAATAATTGGTCAATTTAATTTTTAATAACAATAATTTAATTGTAATTATATAAAAAATAACTGTTTTAAATAAATTCTTTTATAAATTTAATATAGTATAATTTTAATTGGCTTAAATAATTATATATATATATAAAAAACATAAATTATACTTATTTTAAAACTTGTTATAATTATATTATAATAAATAATAATTAAATTACATTTGTTAAAAATAAAATTAAATAAAAAAAATTTATTTTATTTGTATTTTAATATAATTAATAATTTAAGTAAATATAATTTTTTTATAATATAAATAACTATATTTAAAGCTCAAAATAATAAAAAACAAAATTTTTTTTTATTGTTTTTAGTAGTTTTAATACTTAAAATCAAATAAATAATAATTTTTTAACCTATTTTTAAATATTAAAAACATAAAATAGTTTTTATCTATTAATTAAGTATTTTTTGGTTTTAAATAAAAAAATTTTTTATTTAGAATTTTTTTAAGTTTTTTTTTTAATTTATTTATAAGTAAAATTCAATTGTTATTTAATATATAGAACCAAACTAAGTAACTTAAATTAAATATAACTTATGTTTTTATATATATAACCAGTTATTTAAACTAAATAAAACAATATTACATATTTATACTAATACATATATTGCTACTTAAACCAGAAAAAAAAAATATAATCTGTATTTGTCAAAACTAACTGCAAAAAATTCTATAATATTAAGCAACTAAATTATTTCATCTAATAATATAGACACTATATTACAAAACAAACTTGATATTAAACTACTATTTTCAACTAATCTAGCTTTTTCTATATTTATTTTATATTTGAATCTTATAAACCACATCTTAGTATGATATAATTCTACCAAATGTCTTACATAGTTAACAATAATAGAAGCAGTTTTTTTTTTATCAAAAACCACAACAGTCTTTACAAATCAATTTTTTAGTACAAATTTCTTACAAATCACTACATATAAACTTATATTTAAGGAACATATTGTTATTTAGAGAAATTAAAAGTATTATATAGTTAAAGGAATAGCCAATCAAAAGTAGGTATAGTAACAGAAAAATTTCAGAATTCTAAAATCCCAAAATTTCAGAATTTTTTTGAAGGAATTACAGGATTCCAAGAATTTCATATAATACCAACTATGTATATATAGCAGTAGTATTAGAAATAAGAAAAAAATAATTTGGTTCAGTTTCCATTTTCATATCTCCTTTTTTATCTATTAATTAATTCTTACTTTATGAATAATTATTATTACCTAAAGTGAATTCATTAACAAAATATTAAATAAACATACTTATTATTATCTAATTCATGTTATTATCATTTGATTAAGAATCTGAATCATTCTTCTAGTTATTAACACTTCATGTTGATAACATTTAACATTTAACTATACTGAAATAATAGCTCTTAATTATAACTATTAATAGAAAACTAATTTCTTCTTTCTTTTTATTTCTTTTTATTTCTTTTATTTTTGTTGTTTCATTGATATACTAACTGATTAAAAAAGAATTAAGCACTAAGTAATTGATGTTAAAAAGACTGGTAAAAAACCCAAAAATAAGAGTAGATACTTGAAATTTGAAGATAGCTTACCAGAAAACTGGCCACTAAGCTGAAAAAAAAATTAACAGAAAATTTTTTTGGAAGGCTACAGACATTAAAACATATCAACTTGAAAGTTGAAGAAAAAACTAGAAACATTACCAAAGGATATTACTATTGAATCTCTGTTCATTATACAAAAAACTCAACCAAAATCTTCAGATATTACTAATATTATCAAGCTATTAAGCACTAAGTTACGGGTTTGTTATTTATTCCAACCATCCAAATAAGCACCTGTAACATTTAGTGCTTTCTGTGTGATATAATTTAACAGAAAACTAACACCAGGAACAACTATCTGAAACAGTAACAGAATTAAAAGTAATAAGAACAAATTACTTGGAATTTGCAAAATCTCTATTTCAACAATACTACTAACAATTAGAATTAACCAGTAATTATTGGCTAGCCAAATCAGCTTTTAATTGTTATGTTAATAACAGAATCACATATTTTCTAAGAAAACTAACTGATATTAAAGCAGCAAAAAGAAATTTCTATACCAAATTAATTTAATACACCAACTTATTATTAAATTACAACTTTGTTTTTACCATTACTAAAATCAACTAAAAAATTAAAAGTTACATCCAACAAAGATTTTCCATTACTTATGCAGACAAAGACAAAAAAAAACTACAAATACCAGCAAGAATACCAAGAAATATATAATTATCTACTTAAAAGAAACCAAAAGTAGTTTCACTTATTTACCTATTATATTATTACATGCTTGATAGTACTATTAATATATTATCAGGAGTTGTATCAGCATCAGTAAAAACACCATCAGTAAGAATAATGTTTCAAAGCAGCTAAGAAAAAGACAATTTATTGGAAATCTACAATGATTACTTTAAAAAATTTAAATTGTAATTACCAATACCATCAGGATTTTGATCACTGTCACCTTAATTCAATTTTGGAGCCATTAGTTCTTGGGGAATAACTGACTTGAAAGAGAAAGAAGATGAAGATCAAGAATTTAATTACCAAAATCTGATTCCAGAAAATCCAGAAATTCAAATTTCAATTATTTCAATCCAGTAAAATTCCACTTCTATTGTTTCTTAAAACTTATTTTCAATAATTGTAATCAATTTACCACTAGTTGCACCAATTGCAAAACTGCAACAACATCTGCAACCACTACTTTAACAACAATAACAGTTTCAACAACTACAATCAATTATAGTACCAATGATATACATTTTCATTGCCAAGTTAAAAAAGTTTACTAGTAAAAAGGACAACATCCAAGTTTGGCTCAATAACATTGCTAAAGCAATTACTACTAATAATTAAGACAATGTCAAAGTCCTACAAACTATTTTATACTTTTTGCAAGATACTACCAATTTGTGATATTAGAGTTTAATCTATAAACTCATTATCTTTGATGTGTTTAAAACCAAATTTTTGAGATATTTTAGCAATAACAACAGCATTAATCATTTGACAATGGCATTTACCACTATTAAACAAGGTGACACAGAAGCAATTACCACTTACTTAGAATATTTTCACAAAAATTTACACTAAATTCAAGTCATTAATACTAATTATTTCACAGTACCACAAATTCTGAATCAGTTTATTCATGGCTTGCACAATAGTCTTTTACAATGCATATACTCATTACATCCACAAACACTTCAAGATACAGTTATGCATGTCAGAGATTTTAAGTTGGCTGAATTAAAAACCAATTATGCCCAAGCTGTAAATCTAATAATAAACAGATTATCTAACTTGAATTCTAAACTAAAGCAATTTAGTAATTCAATTAATTAGAAATTGAAAGGATACTTAGCTAACAACCAGACAATTTATCAATCTCCACAACATTATAACAATCCAAAAAATTTCAACTGTATTTAACAACAATCATATTTGTCATTATTATTAAATCAACAATGGCAATTAAAAACACATAATTGCTACTACTGTGGTAAACAAAGCCATCTAAAAACAGGCTGTTACTTTAAAAAAAATAATCAACAATCAGAAAATTAATATTAAAATTCTGATTGCAAATTTCAAATCCCAAACTATGTTAGTAATCAATTACTTAAATAATACCAATATCAGCTGCATTATTTTCAAATAATACAGCCAATTTATTAGCCATTAATCTATCAGATACCAACACTTATAATTTATTAATTACTTTAGCCCCAAATTATTTATTAATTCTAACCAAATCAGAATCAATTTCAGAACTTATCTCAAAACAGAAGTCAAAAACTAAGAACTATTTAGATTTGTCAGAATTAGTAATTAGCAATAGTAATACACTAACTAATTCTCAGTTTAGCAGTTCAACAATCTGGATTATGACAACCTAATCTAGAAACTAATTACACTCAAAACCTGAATATTCAACATTATTTAAGTTTTTTGGTATCTCCAAAAATTGTCATATTCAATTTATTGGAAACCAACCAAAAACAATCTATACTTATTAGCAATATTCTATCAATTACCATTACAGAAAACGAATCACTTCTTGCAATATTTTCTTTTGAGATTAAAAAACCAATCTTCATATTATTATTCAGTAGAGTCATCTTTAATTCAAAACCCATTACTGTCATATATACAGATGCCAAAGTTGATGGTCACCTGATCAAATTAATTTTGAATGGTAGTTTAGCAGACAATATTATTACATGACAATTCATGAACCAATTAGGTTGCTAAGTTGATCACATTGTCAACACTAAAATTATCATAGCTAATGGAGCCACCAAAACACTTATTGAAAAAATTGACAACTTTCTGTTTGAAGTCAATAGCATTATGACATTTATCAAAGTTTTTGTTATGAAAGCCATTTAGTATCAAGTACTAGTTAGTAATAATTGGCTGTTCAAAACAAATGCAATACTCAATTGGACTATGCAAGAGCTATAATTCAGTCAGAACAGTCAGCATACTTAGGTACCTGCCACATGTGGCTACTTCCAAACAAATACCACTATACTAGTATTGTCACTAATTAAATTAGAAAAAAAAAAAAAAAAACTTATTTGAGAAGCATATTAAATATCTTGAACAGAAGAAAACTATAACAAACTACTACCAATTCTATTGTGAAATAACAAAGAAAAAAAAAGGAAAACAAACCACAAACCACCACCAACACCAGCAAAACTACTAACAGTTGGCACACACCATATTCAATAGACACAAGAAAGAAACCACTCTACATTTTTTTTAAGTGTATTAATTACAAAAAGAAGCTTTTATTCATAAAAGCTTGGATTGCACCAGATAAAAACTACTGAATACATACTTATTATTACTGTAAATTGTATTACCAAGAGCATTTTGGTTATCTAAAATAACAAGAAAAGTAAGACAATAAATTATGTCTTGCTTGTGAAAAAACACTATTTGACAAAAAAATATGGAACAACATTTCTGGTCAAGAAGGAATGTTTAACATATTGTATTAGTACACAATTCTAATTAATAACTGGATAAACCAAAAAACGCTTTTCAACACTACATAAAACCAAGTACTATCATACTTAGATGGCTATCTCCATAACAAAGATAAAATTTGACAAATGGCAAGTGTTAAAATTAAAGACACTTTACTTAATAAAATATTAGTAATCAAAAATAACCCATTAAAACTTGTTGAACCTATCCTCATCTTTAACTCAGATGTATTTATTGATATCTTGAATAATTCAGAACACTTCTATAAACATTACCAAAATCTAGCACCCACTAAAAAAAAGCAAAAGTAGTATTTAAAACAGTTAAACACAAGATTGTGTAAACATTGCCTAATTCTTAGTAACTTTGATTATTGTGCTGATTGTAATCTCATTCACAATCTACTATTACATATAATCTATTCAATTCCAGAAAAAAAAAACCAACCAGTAAATGTGCAGTAGAATTAGAATCAAAATTTAATTCCAATTTAGACTCTAATGATAATGACAACAATAGTTTCAGCTCTGTTTACTATAGCAACAACTACAATAATTCAAACTCTAATTACAACTCTAAGCAATATATTGTGCTTCCAAATCTATCAATAAAGCAGAAACTGAGATAGTTTAATAATAATAATAAAGATATTATGCCAAAACAAGTATATAATACTAATATAAAGTTTGATCTGAAATATTTAAGAAAATATGTTATGACATTGGAGCCCAATATATACACTTATATTGATTTGAAAATAGTCTTAGAAATTCTGACAACAATAATGGTTTAGTTAGTATCTAGATCTAGATTAGTAAAAAAAGAAATCAATATTAAAGAAAAAATAATTGATGCAGAATATATAAGAAATATTATTGTAATACTACAAAATAATTCAGAAAAATCATATATAATTGAATTAGATGAAAAGATAGCACAAACAATATTTTTACCTTTGGTAAAAATAGCTCAATTAGTGCCAGTAGAAACAAGAAAAGAATTAAGGATCACAGCCAGAAGGAAAAATAGATTTAAATTCACAAGTAAAATAGACATACCAGTCAATATAACAAAGGAAGAAGCAATTGATAAGGGAGAAATTATCTCTATTAATTAATTAGTTTCTATTCTATCATATAATCAGTATATGTTAGTAATAAAAAAAAAGTAAAAGACCAGCCCCAGATTTTTGAAGCAGAACCAACTATTTGTAAATCAAAAAAAATTGGAATTACCAATTTCTATATATCAATCAAGAACAATAAACACATCAAAATTTTTATATACAATACAATTGGAAACATCATCGAAATACCAAGCAGAATTACCATCAGATACTTAAGCACTAAAGTTAAAAACCAACTATCAAACATTATTTCAGATTTTCTACAGTTTTGTAAATATGTGGATATTATATTACAAATAATATACAAACAAAAAAAATACTATTTGTTTTAACCAGAACATTTGGACCAAATGAATTTAGAAAACTTTGACCCATTTTAATATATGCAGCTTAAAATATTACTTAACAATTTCACAGACATTTTTGCCAGTGAAAATAAATTTGGTAAAACTGATATTATTTAATACCAAATTAAAATAAGAGATACAATGCCAATAAAACAATGAGCATACAGAATACCATTAACAAGCCATAAAATTATTTAACAAAAAATCAACAGAATGTTGAACAATAAATTAATTCAATTATTAATAAGTCTATGATTATTACCAGTAATATTTGTTCATAAGAAAAATGAAAAAATCCACTTTTGTGTAAATTACAGAAAACTTAACAGTATTATTTACAAAAACAGTTATCTAACTTTACAGATTCAAAAATTATTAAATGTATTTAGAAGAAAAAAATGGTTTTCAGCATTGGATCTAAACAGTGGTTATTAACAAGTAACCATAAATCCAACTAACAAAAAAAAGACAGCATTTACTACCAGAGAAGAGAATTTCGAATTTGATATTATGTCTTTTAACTTAATAAATACTCTAGCCACTTTCCAATAACTAATAAAAATTGTTTATATGAGATTATTATAGAAGTCAGTAATAGTCTACTTGGATAATACTAATGTGTTTTCAAAAACATTTGATGATTATCTTCACTATTTTTAGCAAGTGTTTGAGAGACTAAGAAGAGCTGGATTGAAATTGAATACAATCAAATACTTCTTTGGTAAAACAGAATTAAAATTCTTGAAACATGTTGTAAACAAAAACAGCATCAAGATGAATTCAGACAAGATTAAGATAGTCAAGAATTTTTTAGTACTAATTAACTTAACAGAACTGAAAACATTCTTAAAATTTGCTAGATATTACTGTCATTTTATTCAAAACTTTTCCAAATTGGCCCAATTATTTCATCAACTTCAAGCCAAAAACATCAAATATAAATAAACAAGAGCCCAACAAGAAGCTTTTGATATCTTAAGAAGAAAGCTCATTTAAGCTTTAGTATTAATCTATTCAGATTATAGCAAGCTATTTATTATAATTACCAATATATTGGGTTAAGTATTAAGAGCTGTATTGTCACAAAAAAGACCAGATAAAAGAGAACACCCAATAGCATATGCCAGTATAAACTTAAGTTCAGCTAAAAAAAACTATAGAACTCCAGCATTAGAACATTTGGCTATCTATTAGACTATTATGAAATGAAAAAAATATTTGAGTCAAAAGTTTGACATATACATTGATTACAAAGAATTAACATCAATTTAAAAACAAGAATTTGGAAATAACTGTTATACAAAATAAAAAATAGAACTATTATCATTTAATTATACAATACATTATAAAAAGAGAAAAAAAAATAGAAATACTGATGGTTTGTTACAAATAAAACAAATTTAAGAACATTTCAACCCAAAAATATAACAAAAGATGAATACACAAAAATATTAACAATTTTAATATTATATTAATACTTAATAGTTCAAGAAAAAATTATTTTAAAAGAAACAAAACAACATAAAACAATAAGCAAAATATTTTATCACTTACTAAGATATATTATATTAAAAAAACAGAAAATATCTAGATCAGCCACTCAGAGTAATCACAGAACCAAAAAAAAAACAACACTATTTAACATGTACTCAAATCCAACAGCAGGACATTTTCATAAAAGAGCAACTATAGAAAAAACCAGAAAAAAATACTATTGGCTATTCATATATCTGGATATTATTCAATATGTTCAAAATTCTAATGCTTATTAAAGAAGAGAAGAAATAAGGCCCAGTAAACTGCTAAGATCAATTAAAATAGAACAATTATTTGATTGAATTAGAATTAACTTAGTCAAATCATTAATAATAACCAGCAAAAACAATCAGTACATAGTAATGGTTATGGACTATTTTACAAAATTGCCAAAAGCAAAAGCAATCCAAAGAGCAGATATAGAATTCATAGCTGAATTCGTCCACTAAAATTTAATTTGTTAACATAAATGTTCAAAAAATTATTATTAAATTAAAGAACTTACTTTATGAACAAAACATTAACAGAATTAAATCAAAGATTTGGAATTAAAAGACTATTATCATTACCATATTATCCACAAACAAATGGCTTAGTAGAAAGATTCAATAAACTATTGTGTAAAACAATAACAAAAATCAGCCAAAAAAACCAGAACAAATGAGATTTGTTTATACTATTAGTACTATTTGTTTATTAAACAATGAAGCAAAATACCATACAAGCAACACTATTTGAATTTGTTTATAGTAGAACAGCAACATTACCAGTTGAGATAAACATCAACACATATTCAATAGAACCAATAACAGAAACCAACTTCCAAAAAACATTACTAAGAAGAATGTATAAATTAATGAAAACATTAGAAAACAAAAGATGAAGAGCAGTTGACAACATTCAAAAGTCACAAAAAAAACAAAAAAAACAATATGATAAACAATTACCAGATAAACCAGCTAAATTCAGAATTGGAGACAAAGTATTCTTATATTATATTAAAACAAAAAAACAATAGAGTAAAAAATTTAACTTTAAATAAAACAAATCATTTCACATTGAAAAAATTTTAGAAATAAAACTTATAAACTAAGATAAAACAACAAAATCTTAGCTAAAACAGCATATGAAAATCAACTGAAATCATATTACAATATAATATTATTATCTATTAATAATATTTCACAACTGGAAATACAAAGAATACTAGTTCAACCAGATAAGATTTTATAAGATCTAGAACCAATCATCATCATTAAAATGAATACATTAAAGTAATCTATTATAACAGTATATAAAAAACCAGCACGTGTGACAAAAACAACAAGAAAAAATAGAAATCACCAATAACATTTACTTACTTGCACAAAAACTATTACAATTGATTTAACAACAAGAATCAAGTCTGGAAATCACTATT
Source organism: Geosiphon pyriformis (assembly GCA_016748015.1). Classification (NCBI taxonomy): domain Eukaryota; kingdom Fungi; phylum Glomeromycota; class Glomeromycetes; order Archaeosporales; family Geosiphonaceae; genus Geosiphon; species Geosiphon pyriformis. The sequence continues at coordinate 212,534 of JAAOMT010000176.1, read as the reverse complement.
AATAAACACATAATACAGTAGAAAGACAAAAAAATACCATAAAAAAACCAAACCAAAAAATGATATTTTAGATATCACATGTCTGAAAATACTGTAGATAAAATAATAAGAAAAATAGAAAAGACATTGAAAAATTCAAAAATATCAATACCAAAAGAGGAATTGATCTTAGAAAAATGAAACCAATGAATACAACAATATTCAAAGAATTTTTTTACTATTAATTGAAACAATAGATAAGCATCAAAAACTTATATACTAACAAAACAAGAAAAAAATTTGATCCAATTCAATTACAACAAATTAAACAATTTGTTAGAAAAAACAATTTATTCATATATGCAAAACCCATTTATTGATTACAGATAAGATTTCGAGACAGACCAGAAATATTACTACACTCAATAATAGATATTGTAATAATTAATTAATTGGGAAAATTAATCAATGCTTAATTTAAAGAATTGCAAATGAAAATTACAAAAGCAATTCTGGAGAAAAAAGTTATAGAGCTAATCCAAGAAAAAAATTTAGAAAATTTAGAAAATTTTAATAGAGCTCAATATTAAAAAGAAGGAATAATATTACTCAAAAAAATTAAGAGTATTATATAATTAAAAGAATAATCAATCAGAAAATATAGTAACAGAAAAATTTCAAGATTCCAAAATCTCAGAATTTTAGAATTTTTAATAAGAAATTGCAGAATTTCAGAAATCTCATATAATACCAACTATATATATATAACAGTAGTATTAAAAGTAAGAAAAAAAGAATTTGGTTTAATTTCCATTTTCACATCCTCTTTCTTATCTATTAATTAACTCTTACTTTATGAATAGTTACTATTATCTAAAGTGAATTTATTAACAAAATATCAAATAAATATACTTATTATTATCTAATTTATGTTATTATTATTTGATTGAGAATTTGAATCACTCTTTCAGTTATTAATACTTCATGTTGATAACATCTAATATTTAACCATATTAAAACAATAGCTTTTGATCATGGCTATTGACAGAATACTAATTTCTTTTTTTTTTATTTCTTTTTTTATTTTATTTTTGTTGTTTTATTGATTTACTAACTAATTAAAAAAAAATTAAGTGCTAAGTAATTAATGTCAAAAAAACTGGTAAAAGACCCAGAAATAAGAGTAGACACTTGAAATTTAAAGATAGTTTACCAGAAAACTAACCACTAAGCTGAAAAAAAAATTGATAAAAAATCTTTTAAGAAACTATGAACATCAAAGCATATTAACTTGAGAGTTAAGAAAGAAACTAGAAACATCATCAAAGGATATTACTATTGAATCTCTGTTTATTATATAAAAAATTCAACCAAAATCTTCAAATATTACCAACATCATCAAGCTATTGAGCACCAAGTTATGAGTTTGTTATTTATTCTAACCACCCAAATAAGTATCTATAACAACATAAAAAATGTCTGCAAAACAACAAAAAAAGATGGATTGTAAACACTTGCCAATAAGACTTACTATTCAAAAACTTTTGTTAAAATTTCTAGCTGAATAATATTATTTTCAATACAAGTAAAAACATGATCTAACAATTCCACTTTATTATACAGCAAACAAATTACATTTGAATATATTTTATTATATAATTTTTTTTTAATCACCATTGATAATTATTTATATACAGCTTTTATTAAGTATATATACAGATTAACAGACTTCCTACCAGTAAATTCAGAAGACATATACAAGTTAGAATGTTAAATTTTTGCAGTAGCCAACTAATTTACTTCTTTTATTAGCTTACTTGAAATTACATTATTATTAAAGCCAACTTTTTATCAAGCATAACTAATAAATTTGTACAAATTGTAAATAAAATAACAAATATTGCCAAATACAGCTGTTTTTTTAGCCATTATAAAATGTTTTCACACCCCAATTAATAAAAAAAAAGATATAAAATAGTCTTATCTGTTATTATATTAGTTTTTATATTGTTTGAAATTTCTGAATGTTCTTTAATCTTTACTTAACTAACAAAAAAATTCTTATATTTAATCAGATTAGCAATATGTCTTCTTTCTATCTAGCATCAATTATGAAAGTTTGACACAGTAAACACAGTCTTAAATACATATACATTAATAGTAACTTGGCTATTTAAATATAAAACTATTACACAAGAAAATAGAACACATTTTAAAAATAGAACAACAATCTATAATTTGGCTATTGTAAAAAATAAAAGTTCATACACTCCAACACCAATACTTATATTTAAAACCAAAAAGTAAGCAGCCACTTTACTTGTAACTTTAGTAAAACCAGTATATTTCAAAAACTTATTTGTATAGATTTTAATAGAACCAAACCAAACTTTAAGTAAATGTTTCTGTATGTTAAAAAACACTTTAGATTTCAAAATATTTAAGCTAAATAACCTATTGGTATTGGCAAAATTAGCCATCAAAAAACTTTTATCTTTCAAAAACTTAGATGTTAGTTTAAACTAACAAAGCACAAAACTTTTAAGATCTAACTTTTTTTATTAACAAAACATTTTTCAATTCATCACATTTTCTTTTTTGTTTAGAAGTCTGTTATTAAATAAAATTTTAAACTGCTTTAAAGAATAAACAGAACTATAGTACAAAGCTTTATCCAAAATATTCGACATTAAAAATTTATTAGGATTGCAAAATATATTGGACAAATTGTTTATCAAAGATAAATTATTGTTCAAAAAATTTTTTACTACTTTAGCCAAAAAATTGTTTACTAAACTAACATACAACTTGACAGAAAACTGCAAAGAATTCAAAAAAAATCACCTCAAAATCTGCAAATTCAAGAATCTGTATTTGAACAAACATCTAAAAATATTCAAAGCATTAGAAAAAATAACCAATAAAACCAATTTTTTTTAAACTACATTTGCTTAAAAAACTTTAAACCATACAAAAAAAGATGATATAAAGCTTTATTAGAAAAGTTTCATGACAAATTAGTCTTAATTTTTAGATCTTTTCTGATTATTATGTTCTACTTATAATACACACTTAATAAGACAAAACTAAACTGTAACCAATAATTAACTATAGATTGTAAGATAGCCAACACCAAATAAGAAAACTGTTTGTCTATAATTATTTTTTTTAGCACTATATTAAAAAAAACCTAATATAAACATAAACTTAAACTATACTAGTCTTAGAAAAACTCTTAGTTAATAAAAAAATTCTTAAGTACTTATGTAATTTACTCTTTTTAGCAATAGAAATTGACAAGCCATTGATTATTAGCAAAGCAGTTTTAATATTCTGGTTGATAAAAATAGCTAATGTTTTTTTATTATTAATTGAAATATTATTGACACTAAAAAACTTATTAGTAATATTTAAAATATATTGTGTAGAGATTTAGTTGCTCTTAATTCAAATTGTGTTATCAACAAAAATACTAGCAGCAAAAAATAATGTCTTTTCTCTACTACTTTCAATTCTGCTAATCTTGGCTACAAATCTAATATTAATATAATATTTACACAAATACTTATTGTTATAGGTAATTATTTGAGATGTTGGTATAAATAACAAACCTATAATATGGTGTTCAATAGCTTGGTAGTATTGGTAATATCTAAAGATTTTGGTAATCTGAAGGTTTTAGTTGAGTTTTTTGTATAATAGACAGAAATTTAATGATTGTTTCAGTATTTTTCTGGAAGTTTATTCCATGAATTTTTTTTTCAATGTGCTGGCCAGTTTATTTTGACAGTCATGCCTTTCTGATAAGCTATTCTTAAATCTCTATTTTTATTTCTGGGTCTTTTATCAGATTATTTTTAATGTTAAAATACTCAGTGTTTAATTTTTTTACTCAGTTAATAAACAATGAAACAAAACAAAAGAAAAGAAAATAAATAAAATAAAAAATAAAAAATAAAAAATTAGTATTTTGTTAATAGTCATAATTAAAAGCTATTGGTTTAGTATGGTTAAGTATTAGATTTTATTAACATAAAGTATTAATAGAGTGAAAGCAATAAATATTTTTTTAATCAAATAACAATAATATAAATTCAGATAATAATTAATATTTTATTAATATGTGATTGGATTTCACTTCAAGTTATAAAAAACTACTTTTTGAAAAGAAGAATATTAAATAATTAATGAGTTGTAGATATTGATTTTAAACTGAATTTCTTAACTGGATTTTTTTTTTGCTTCTAATACTTTTGTTATATATATATAATTACTGTTATATAAGATTTTTTTAATTTTTTTAATTTTTCTAGTCAAGAATTCTGGAATTTTTGGAATTTTGTAATTCTTTAAAAGAAATCTTAAAATTTCTGAAATCTTGCAATTCCTTAAGAAAAATTTTGCAATTTCTGAAATTCTGCAATTCTTTGAAAGGAATCTTGAAATTTTTTTCTTATTACATTTATCTCTAATTAGTTACTTTATATTCTTATTAAAAATTTCTAAATTTCTATGAATAATATTATTCTTTTTTTTTTAATATTGAGCTCCATCAAAATCTTCTAAATTTTCTAAATTTTCTTCTTGGATTAACTCTTTGACTTTTTTTTTGAAAATTATTTGGGAAATTTTGATTTGTAATTCTTTAAATTGGATATTGGTAATCTTTTTCAATTGATTAATGGTTACTGTATTTATTGTTAAATGCAGTAGTATTTTTGATTGGTCTTGAAATCCTACTTGTAATCAGTATATGGCTTATGTCTATGTAGATAAGTTGTTCTTTTTCACAAATTGTTCAAGTTAATACAATATTGTTAGATTAAACAATTGTTTTGTTTTGTCTGTATACAAGTTCTGAATATTAAGATTTTGTTTCAAATAATAATAACAAAAATTTCTGTTGAATTTTTTAACTAAGCCATTTGTTTATAAATGATATAGTAATAATAATAGTCTTTTAATTCCAAATCTTTGATTTAATTTTGTTAATGTTTTGTTTACAAAGTGAGTTTTTTAATCTAATAGTAATTCTTTTGGACATCTGTGTTAACAAATTAAATCTTGGTAAATAAATTCAGCTACAGATTCTGCATCTGCTTTTTGAATTGCTTTTGTTTTTAATTATTTTGTGAAATAGTCCATAACTACTGTTATATAATAATTGTCTTTGCTGGTTATTGTTAATGATCTAACTAAGTTAATTTCAATTTAATTAAATAATTGTCTTACTTTGATTGGTCTTAACAGTTCATTGGATCTTGTTTCTTTTTTTTTTTAACAAACATCACAATTTTAATATATTGAGTGATGTCTAAATATATAGATGGCCAATAATATTTTTTTTTGGTTCTTTCTATTGTTGTTTCTTTATAAAAGTGTTCTGCTGTTGGATTTAAATACATATTAAACAGTATTAATTTTTTCTCTGGTTTTGTAATTATTCTAAGTAGTTAATCTAAGTATTTTCTGTTTTTTCAGTATAATATATTTTGGTAAGTAATAAAATATTTTGCTTGCTGTTTTATGTTGTTTTGTTTTTTCTGAAATAATTTTTTCTTGAACAGTTGAGTATTAGTAAAATGTTAAAATTGTTGATATTTTTGTGTGTTCATCTTTTTGTTATATTTTTTTGGGTTAAAACGTTCTTAGATTTGTTTTATTTATAACAAACTGTTAGCATTTCCATTTTCTTTTCTCTTTTATAATATACTGTATAATTGAATAGTGATAGTTCTATTTTTTATCTTACATGGCAGTTATTTCCAAATTTTTGCTTTTAGATTGATGTCAATTCTTTGTAATCTGTATATACATCAAACTTTTGACTTAAATATTCTTTCTATTTTATAACAGCCTAATAAATAGTTAAGTGTTCTAATGCTAGAGTTTTATAGTTCTTTTTGGCTGAACTTAAACTTCTGCTGACATATGTTACTGAATGTTCTTATTTATTTGCTTTTTTTTGTAACAATACTGCTTCTAATGCTTGACCAAATGCATTAATAATAATGATAAATGGCTTGCTGTAATCTGAATAAATTAATACTGGTGTTTAAATAAGCTTTTTTTTAAGATGTTAAAAGCTTCTTGTTGGGTTTCAGTCCATTTGTATTCCATATTTTTTGCTTGGAACTGATGAAATAATTGTGCTAGTTTGGAGAAGTTCTGAATAAAGCAATAATAATATTTTATGAATTCCAAAAATGCTCTTAGTTTTGTTAAGTTGGTTGATACTAGAAAATTTTTGACTATTTCAATTTTATTTGGATCTGTTTTTATGCCATTTTTGCTTATAACATGTTCTAAAAACTTGAGTTCTATTTTGCCAAAAAAACACTTAATAATATTCAACTTTAATTCAGCTTTTTTTAGTCTTTTAAACACTTGTTGTAGATAGTAAAGATGATTATCAAGTATTTTGGAAAACACATTGGTGTTATCTAAGTAGACTACTACTGATTTTTATAGTAATCCAGTATATATAATTTTTATAAGTTATTAAAAAGTGGCTAAAGCATTGGTTAAGCTAAATAGTATAACATTGAATTTAAAATTCCCTTCTCTAATTGTAAATGCAGTCTTCTTCTTATTTTCTGGTTTCATGGCTACTTGCCAATAATTACTGTTTAAGCTTAATATGAAGAACCATTTTTTTCTTCCAAATGTATTAAATAATTTCTGAATCTGTGGAATTGAATAGTTGTCTCTATAAGTAATACTATTGAATTTTTTATAATCTACACAAAAGCAGATTTTTTTATTCTTCTTCTGGACTAGTATTATTGGTAATAACCATGAATTCATAGACAATTGAATTAATTTATTGTCTAACATTCTGTTAATTTCTTGTTAGATGATCTCATAACTTGTTAATAGTACTCTGTATGCTTATTGTTTTATTGACATTGCATCTTTAGTCTTAATTTGGTGCTAAATAATATCAATTCTACTAAATTTATTTTTACTAACAAATACATTAGTAAAATTGTTAAGTAGTATCTTGAGTTGTATATGTTGAAGTGGATCTAAATTATTTAAGTTCATTTGCTCTAGTTGTTCTGGTTAGAGCAATTAATATTTTTTTTATCCATAAATTGTTTGTAATATAATACTTACATATTTACACAGTTATAAAAATCTGAAATGGTGTTTGGTGGTTGGTTTTTAATTTCAGTACTTAAGTATTTAATGGTAATTCCACTTGGTATTTTAATGATGTTTCCAATTATGTTGTAGATAAAAATTTTAATGTGTTTATAGTTTTTGGCTGGTATGTAGAAATTGGTGATTCTAATTTTCTCTGATTCACAAATAGTTGGTTTTGTTTCAAAAATCTGAGACTGGTCCCTCACTTTTTTTTTTGTTACTAATATATATTGGTCATATAGTAGAATGAAAACTGATTGATTGGTGGAAATAATTCTCTCTTATTAATTGGTTTTTTTTCTGTTATATTAATTAGTATGTCTATTTTATCTGTTAATTCAAATCCATTTTTTCTTTTAATTATGATTTTTAATTTTTTTTTTGTTCTCATTAGCATTAATTAAGCTATTTTCACTAAAGGTAGAAATATTGCTTGTGCTATCTTTTCATTTAATTCAATTATATATGGTTTTTCTAATTTTTTTTGTAGTATTGCAATAATATTTTCTATATATTTTGCATCAATTATTCTTCTTCTGATATTAATATCTTTTTTTATTAAACTAAATCTAAATGCTAATTGAACCATTATTGTTGTTAAAATTTCTAGTACTATTTTCAGATCTATACTGGTGTGCAAATGTAGTTCTAATCTAATAGTAATTTTTTCTAAATACCTAAGATTAAACTCTGTATTGGTATTATACATGTGTTTTGGCATAATACTTTTATTGTTATCACTAAACTATTTTAGTTTTTGCTTTATAAAAAGATCCAAAAACATAATATATTGTTTGGAATTGTAATCAGAATTTGAATTGTTATTGTCATTGTTATAGTAAATGGAGTTAGAACTATTGTTGTTGTCATTATTATTAGATTCTGAATTAGGATTAAATTTCAATTTCAATTCCACTGTGCATTTACTGATTGGTTTTTTTTCCAGAGATCAAATAGATTATGCATAATAGTAAATTGTAAATAAGATTACAATTATTATAATATTTAAAGTCACTGGAAATTAAGCAATATTTACACAGCCTTGTATTTAATTGTTTTAGTCTTTGCTTTTGCTCTTTATGAGTTGGTACTAAGTCTTGGTAGTGCTTGTGGAATTGCTTAGGATTATCTATAACATTATCATCAAATTTAAAAGTTAAAACAAATTTGGGTTCAGGAAGTGTTAATGAGTTGTTTTTAATTTTCAGTATTTTATTGGTTGAAATGCCTTTAGCTTTGGTATTTGTCATTTCCAGATTTTATGCTCATTATGTGAATAATTTTTTAATCATCTTAGCACTTATTTTTAAGTAGCATTAATTAAAGTTCTTCTTTGTACTCAGTCATTAATTAGAATTATATATTGATATGATTTATTGTATGTTTTTTCTTGCCCAAAAATGTTGTTCCACATTTTTTTATTGGGAAGAATTGTTTTACACACAAGACAAGACTTATTGTCCCATTTTTCTTGTTGTTTGGGTCATTTAAAGTGTTTAAGAACACATAGACAATAATAATACTTGGTTGTTGTTGGCTATTTCTCATTGTTATCACAACATACACCCATTGTTGACAATTTTTTGTCACAATTAATGCAGATTAGTTTGGATTAGCAATAAATTGGTTGTTTTGGTAGTATAATGTTATATTAAATATATGTTAAGGTAGTGACTTGAAGTTGTCTTTCTTCTTTTTCCTTTTTTTTTTTTTTTTTTTTTCTAATTAGGGTTAACAGTAGTTTATTGTGGTTTTTATTAGCCCATAAAACTTGATAAGCTTTTTAGATAAGTTTTTTTTTTCTTTCTCAAATTCTATTAGTAGATGTATAGTAGATGGTTTAAAGTGATTACAAATAGCAAGTACTCAAGTTTGCAAATTATTTTGACTAAGTTGTAGCTTCTAAGTATTCTAGTTAAGCATAGCATTGATTTTGAACAGCCAATTATTATCAACTAGTGTTTAGTACTGCATGGCCTCTATTACCAATACTTTGATTGGTGCTATAATGCTGTTGATTTCAAATAGAAAGTCATTAATTTACTAATAGATGTTTTTATTACTTCATTAGTAGTAATAATTCTAGTGCTAACAATACAATCAACTCAGCAACCTAATTGGTTCATGAATTGTCATGTAATAATGTTATCTATTGAATCACTATCAAGGATTAGTTTAATAAAGTGGCTATTAACTTTAATATCAATATATATAACAGTAATTAGTTTGGTATTAAGAGTGATTTCACTAAATAATAATGTTTCTAATAAGGTTTTTATTTCAAAAAAGAATATTATAATAAGTAATTTGCCCTCTGTGATAGTTGCTAGTATAATATTATTGGTAAGTAGTTGTTGGTTTTAATTAGTTTCTTGTTTGTTAAATTGAGTATCTTCTGAAGTAATTAGAAGACTTAAATAGTTCTGGAAATTTGGGTTTTGGGTATACCCAGTTTTCAAACTCTGCTGGCATAATCTTGAGAACTGGTTTAATAAACTGGAGATTAGTTAATACATTACTATTACTGATCTCTAGTTTTGTTGAATATGAGTAATTCTCAGTCTTTGATTTTTGGGTGTTATTTAAGCTAAGTTTTATAGTAGTATTTAAAATGTTTAAGGTTGATAAATGACTTGTGGCTGTGATTAATATATTACTAGTCCTGAAGTTTAATAAATTAATAATAAGTATATTGCCTGTTGTATTATTAAAGTGTAATAAGGCTGATATGGGTCTTGATTTAATTAATAATTCAGAGTTTGAAATTGGCAATTGGGATTTTGATATTGATTTTCTGATTATTGATCATTTAACCAAATGCAACAGTCAATTTGCAAATGTTTTTGTTTACCATAATAGTAACAATTACATATTTTTTGTTGTCATTGTTGATTGATTAACAATAATAAACATGGTTGATTTTGGAAGTAATTTGAATTTTCATAATTATTGCAATGTTATAAAGACTAATAAATTGCTTGATTGTTAGTTAAGTATCCTTCTAGCTTTTGGTTAATTGAATCATTAAATTGTTTCAGTTTAGAATCCAAGTCAGATAATTTGTTTATTACTAGATTTATGACTTGAACATAGTTGGCTTTGAGTTTGGCTAATTCAAAATCTTTGACATGTGTAATTGCATTTTAGAGCATTTGTGAATATAATAGGCATATATGTTGTAGAAAACTACTGTACAGACTGCAAATAAATTGGTTCAGAATTTGTGGTACTATGAAGTAATTTGCATTAATTGCTTGTATTTGGTACAGATTTCTGTAAAAGTATCCCAAGTAAGTAATAACTGCTTTCATGTTACTCTGTTTAATAGTGGTAAATGCCATTATCAAGTGATTAATACTGTTATTATTGTTAAAATATCTTAAAAATTTAATTTTAAACACATTAAAAGTGATAAGTTTGTTGATCAAATTTTAATACTATAAATTAGCAGTATCTTGTAAAAAATATGGAATAGTTTGTAAAGCTTTGGCATTGTTCCAATTATTAACAATAATGATTTTCATGACATCATTTAATCATACTTGGATATTGTCTTTTTTGTCTAAAAAATTTTCCAATTTTATAATAAATATGTTGTTACCAGTAGAATTTTAACTATTAATTAGCAGGAAAATTACCCTTATAATTTCTATAATTAATTAGTATATTAATATCATTTCAAATTATCATTTATTATTTAATCAATTATCACATATCACAATTCAATTAAATAATCTAATTAGTATAACAGAAAGTAGAATGATCAAATTACACAATACCCTGAACTTTGTAACATTCTAAAAATCGCCGAAATTTACAGAAATTCGCCGAAATTTATATGAAATTCGCCGAAATTTATAGAAATTCGCCGAAATTATGAATAGTTCATCCAAATTAATCAATAGTTCAGCAAAATAACTTGTAGTTCATCAAAATATATCTTTAGTTCACCGAAATTTGAGCAAAGAGAAAAAGTGCAAGTTCATAGACTAGTACTACAACAAGTTGTATAAAAGAAGAGCTTTTCTCTTCAAGAAAATGTATTTTACTTTAAATTTATTACTTAGAATTATTCCTATACACACAAAAAGAAATAAATATCAAATAATTCAAAAAAAAACCAAATTCTTTAATTATTGCACTTAGAAAATCTCCAAAACCCAACTAACATTTTGAAATTGATTAGCTACCAATTTCAGTAAACTGTTAGTAACTCCAAACCTGAATAGAAAACATTTCCCTTGACAAAATTCAATTTTTTTTACATTTTTTTTATTTTTTTTTATTTTTTTTTCTTATTATAATCATTAGGGTAGCCTACAGACGAAATTCCTGTAGAAGAGTTAACTTTCACAGCAAAATAACTACACATTTTTTAGTGAGCTTCCAGATGAGCAATTCCTGGGAAAGAGTTGACATTTACTATAACATAACTACATAAAATAACTGGCAAGGAATTGGCTATTCCACTTATAAGCCCAGCAGTTCAAATTATAGGAGATAATTTGAAGATAAATTCAGTTACTGAAGGTCCAACTACTTTCTGGAAATGTAAATTCACAGCAAATCAACATTAACAACATTCAAAAAAAGAGACCAAAAACCTCCAGTAACATTTGGTGCTCTTCCACAGAAATAACACAGCAACAACAAATTCAAAGTGGCAACCACACCAAACACAACAACTCTAGAGTATCATCAATCAATTTACACCCACTGCAAGCAAAGATTCAACATCCCAGATGGAATTGAAGTTGTTAAGAAATCAGTATACCAATATATTAAAAATCGCATCAACAATTATCTTTTTGGAAACTACAACATTTCAGAAGTTAGAAGCAACCTCTACAATAATTTAGTGCACTATTCACAATTGGAAACAGAAGACCTGAACAGTGAAACACTTGCTACCTACTTTCAAGAACTTAATTTTAATATTATTGAGTACTGTGAAAAAAAATACCCAGTACAGCCCAAATACTCTTTTAACTTTGAATTAGAAACAGAGACAAGCAACAAAGGCAAACAAAAAGTGAAACAATACTCAAGAACCACTCCAAACACTCCAATACTATCAAAGACAACTGCCAAACACTTGCAAACACTTGAACAAGGAACCAGTATCAAATTACCACTTTCTATTACACCATTTCCAATTTCACTTGTTTAATCACACACATTAAGTTTACTACTTAACTGTTTCTCCAGACCAGAAGATTTTCAGTCACTTAAAAATCCTACTCAACAACAAGAACCAATATTAACAAGTGCCAATATCATTGATTACTTACAGGAAAACGAAAGTAATCATTCAGAAAGCTTGGAAAGTGAAAAAACTGAATCAGAACCAGAAGAAATCACAGGAAATAAAGAAGAAATGACAACTGCTTACATTGCAAAAATTCCAGAATTCACTGGTGAAAACAATGATACCAGTCCTCAAGAATGGCTTAACAAAGTTCAAAAAGCAGAAGATGCAAATGGTTGGATTGCAGCAAGAATGCTTAAAGCAATTCCCTACTTTCTCCAAGGAACAGCAGGAAAATGGTTTGAAAATTTAGAAGAACCATTTAAAAACTGGCAAGCATTCAAAGATGCTTTTCTACAATAATTTACCAACAACAATACCTCTATCACTCTCAGAAACCGCTTTCGCAATATCAAACAAGAAACATCTAAAACTGTTATGACCTATCTTGGAAGATTTAACAAACTTCTCAGACGAATCTGACAATTGGAAACCAATAACTACTATTCTAATGCTCAAATTCTGGATCAGTTTATAGCAGAGTTAAAAGACAAACTGATTAAGAAAGTCCATTCACATGCTCCAGCAGACTTAACAACTACTATTAAACATGCAAAGAGCTATGAAATGGCAATGGAAAAAGCAAATCACACCAAGCTTGTAAACCTTGCAATTAGAAAAACCAGCTCAGCAGCTGAAGAAAAGATAGACCAACTCACAAAAAAGGTTAAAAGCTATTTCACAAACCAACAACAACAGCAACAACAATCACAAAGATATCAACCCCCACAACGATGTAACCAAAACAACTTTGGATCACCATCCAATAACCAACCTCAAAATTGTTATTATTGTGAAATTCAAAGACATTGGAAACGAGATTGTAGGAAATTACAAAGAGACCAACAAAACAGGAGTAATCAATGTTACTCTTCACCACAACAATCTTATTACCAATCTCTACCACCAATCTATTATTTACCAAGACCACAAAATCAAAACAATTACTATTCACCAGCTCCACAATCAATGCAGCAACAATATCAGCAACCTTTACCAATTCAGCCATATCAGACACCATCCACTCAACAATATCAAGTACCAGCAAGAAGATTGGTTTAACATAACCAATTTACACCCCAAAATCAATTGCAGAATAACCACAACAGAATCAATCCAAATAACCAGTTGGTTCTCCAAAATTCGGGTCAGCAAAGACCCAATCACTATCACACTCAACCCAGTTATTTTACAATACCAGAGAAATCGGATTTTCAACAAACTGCACTTTTTGAAGGTGAAGTTGCAGCACCAAAATCAAACCCTTCCAACCACATCATTTGACCAGCTCAAATTGCCCAAAATGCCAATCTGTCAAATATATTTCCATTTGAATTTGAAGCAAATGAATCACCATTTCTGCTTAGTAATGCAGCAGTCAATGAACAGAAAGCAATTACTGCTATGTATACAGAAGCTACAGTGGAAGGAAAACTCATTTGCTTAATCTTAGATAGTGGATCAGCTAAAAGTATTATTACTTACCAGCTGATACAACAACTCAAACAAAACGTAGACAGACCAACTCAAACAGTTATTGTCACAACTAATGGTATGAAGAAGACTCCAGTAGGAGAAATTGATGATTTCCCTTTTTCAATTGATGAAATCACCATTTCAGTTAAAGTTTTTGTTATGGATGCACCCCAATACTAAGCTCTAGTCGGAAATGATTGGCTTCTCAAGGCCAATGCAAACCTGAACTGGAAAACTCAAGAACTTAAAATCTCATACCAAGGACAATATACCATAGTATCTGCAACCTGTGATACCTTTAACAAACGATCAGAAAAAGCTCTAGTATTTGAATTTAAAGAGAAGAAAGAAATGCCACTTACTGAAACTTACATGGCTTTTGGATCACCATCCAATTGGGCTGAGAAAACAGAACAAGAGATTTTCAAAGAATTAAGAGAATAGAAGAAAGTTAGATATTCCATACCAGAACCATGAAATGAACCACCATACATTCCACTAAAATGCAAAGATTGCAAAAAGAAACTTTCATCTATGGGAGCCTGTATTTCTCTAAAAGAGGAATACGAAACTCACACTTGTTACTTCTATAAGACATACCATAGAGAACGATTTGGATTCCCAAAAAAAAGTGGAAAATGGAACAAAACTCCTTGCCTTACTTGTGAAGAAAGGCTACCAGAAGAATGCAATTGGATTGATGTAGCAATGAGAGAAGGAGTATGTGATTGGACCTGTTAATATGCTCTATCAATTTCGAAAAAAGTCAGAAGAGGAACACCATTTGATGCAGCATACAACAGTGCTCTCAATAAACTTTACTACTACTCTCATAATGCTGAAATAATTTTTGACCTAGCAATGGCATTGATCAATAGAGCCACCCAAAAAGATGTCTGCCAAACAAAAAAAGCTGAATACATTGAGTATACTATGGAATTAGCTGGATTTGATTATAAAGATGAAGTAGAAACCTACCACCAAATTGCAAGCCACACATATCTGACCAAAGAAGCTTAAATTCAACGATTAGAGCAAATGAACATTCAATTGTGTGAAAAATGTGTTATGCCTTGTGATGACCAATGGTGTTTAGAATGTTATGCTCTTAGCATTTCTCTGCCAGATGAGAATGATGAAAATGAAATCGAATTTGGAGTATTTGAACTAGTAGAAGAACTACCAACCACTCCCATCTATCTTCTTGAAAAGCAACCATCTCTACAACTTAAATATTTTGACAACCTGGGCCAAGAAATCAGACCAAAAAAAGCACACGAAATTGATGCTGGATATAATCTAAGATACCCAGAAAAAGATACTTTGGTTCTCCAACCAAAGTCTTTGACAAAAATCAATCTTAAAATTGCTCTTGAAATTCCACCAGGAGCAATAATTCAAATTGTCTCCAGATCATTATTGGCAAGCAAAGGAATCAATATTAGAGGAGAAGTTATAGATACAGAATACATTGGAAACATTACTATTATGTTACAAAATAAGACAAACAAACCATTCAAAATTGAACATGCTGAAAAAATTGCTCAAGCAATTTACTTACCCTTAATCAACATTTCGGGTTTACAATCAATAAACAACAGAGAACAATTGGAAAAAAATGAAAGAAGAACTCAAGGTTTTGGTTCAACTGGATGATTTACAGTTCCAGTAAACATAGCTCTTAATACACAAAATAAATATCACCAGATTCTTTAACTTCCCCAGCCAATTACCATTTTACTTTTTGGAGAACATCACGAAATTTACACTTGCTCAAAACCCACCACTACACAACAAATCTTTGAATCCAATGAACAAATCTGTTTGAAGCATGAAATCTCAATTCCAAACGTTTATATTCTCAAAGGAATAAAAAAATTTCAAGTTACATTCTACAACTCCAATAATTATCCTATTGTCTTATTAAACAAACTAGAGATTAGAATCATACACAGCAATATTTTTCAAGATGAAAACCCTCAAATTGTCTCTAATTTCATCGAAATTGTAAAGCACACTCTACTCCCAAATCCAAATATCATTCTCACTACTGAAAACTACCACTTTTTGGAAGAAAAACTCTCTCGAATCAACATGAGTTCCTTAGAACTTCAACAACAAAGACAATTGAAACAATTGATAGCTGAATTTGCAGATATATTTGCAAAAGACAACAATAATCTGGGAAAAATGGATATGATTCAACATCAGATTCATACAGGAGATGCTCCACCAAAACGTCAGCAAGCTTACAGAGTGCCACCTGCCAGCCACCAATTCATCAGAGAAGAAGTCCAGAGAATGCTCAATAATGGATTAATTCAATCATCAAGAAGTTTTTAGGCCTCACCAATAGTCTTTGTCAAAAAAAAAATGGAAAAATCAGATTTTGTGTTAACTATTGCCAATTGAACAGTGTGACAATTGGAGATGCCTACCCTTTTCCAAGAATTAATAACATACTAGATGCTCTAGGAAAAGCCAAGTTCTTCTCAACTTTAGACTTAGAAAGTGGATACTGACAAGTCGAAATGGACCCAAAAGACTGACCCAAAACAGTATTTACCACTCAAGGAAGAAACTATAAGTTCAATATTATGCTTTTTGGACTTTGCAATGCACCAGCAACATTCTAACAATTCATGAATGTTGTATATAAAAGACTCTTATGGCAATCAGTAGTTGTTTACCTTGATGACACTGATATGTACTTACCAAGCTTTAAAGCTCATCTTATTCACCTGTGAGAAGTTTTTTAATGATTATGGAAAGCAAAATTGAAGTTAAACATTGAAAAATGTCACTTTGGAAAAACAAGCTTAATTTTTCTTAAACACATTGTTAGCAAAGATGGAGTCAAACCAAATCCTGGAACAATCAGTGCTGTCAAAAACTTTCAAACTCTCAGAAATACCACAGAACTACAAGGATTTGTAAGATTAGCCTCTTACTATCGAAAATTCATAAAAGAATTCTCAGAAATTGCCAAACCACTCAATTATCTTACTAACAAAAACGTGTCATACAAATGGACTAAAGAACAACAAAAAGCTTTTGAAACTCTCAAAACAAAATTGACAACAGCCCCAGTTCTTGCTTACCCAGACTTCAACAAATAGTTCCAATTAGCCACTAATGTTTTACACATAGTATTTGGTGCCATCTTATTATAATTAAATAAAAATGGCCAGGAACAAGTTATTGCCTATACCAGCAGAACATTCAAGCCAACAGAACTCAAATATGGCTCAACTGAATTGGAAGCCACTGCAGTCATCTGGGCTCTCAAACACTTTCAACAATACCTGAAAAATGGAAAAGAATTTGACATAATAACTGACAATATTAGCCTCAAATGGCTTAATAAAAAGAAAACTGAACAAAGTGCCAAACAGTCTCAATGGAATGATTTCCTAGCAAACTACAGATACATTGTACATCACAAACCAGGAAAATTACACACCAATGTTTATAGCCTCTCAAGAATAAGACAATATTAATACCAACATTAACACCAACAAAACACCAACAAACTTAACAGTAGAACAAACAACAAAATCAACAACAATAGATCCAGAAAACTACAACAACATCAAAAACTATTTGGAGACTCTCACCATGCCAGAAAATTGGTCTCCAAGTGAAAAACATCGATTACAACACCAATCCAAACAATATTTTATACACCACAACAAAATCTATTACAAAAATTGTAAAAACTCAAACCAATTACTCAAATTAGTACAGAAAAATGAAAAAAAAAACAATTCTATACAACATGTACACAGATCCTTCTTCAGCACACTTGGGAAGAGATAGAACAATTCAAAGAACTCTTGAACATTATTTTTGGCCTCACATGCAAAAAGACATTTGACAATATGTAGAATCTTGTAATAGTTGTTAAAGAAAAAAAGGAACTCGCCCCACAGAACCTTTAAATCCAATCAAAGTTGGACAACCTTTTAACAGAGTTGGAATTGATTTAGTCGGACCATTACCTATCACAAACTAAAGAAATCATTATATTGCAGTTGCAGTAGATTATCTCACCAAATGGCCTGAAGCTAGAGCCATCTAAAAAGCAGATGCAAAATTAGTAGCAAATTTCATCTATGAAGACATTATTTGTAGACATAGATGTCCAATTGAACTTTTATCTGATCAAGGAACACATTTTGTGAACAATTTGATACAAAAAATTTGTGAATGATTTAATGTCAAAAGACCTCTATCATCACCTTATCACTCTTAAACAAATGGACTTGTAAAATGTTTTAACAGAACATTGTGTGAATCTTTAGCCAAAGTCTTAACAGACTTTGAGCAAGAATGGAATATCTTTATTCCATCAGTGTTACTAGCATACAGAACACTAAAACAAGATACTATGAAACACATACCATTTGATCTTACTTATGGAAGGACAGCAACATTACCAATTAATTTCACAGTGGAAACATACCCAGTGCAACCAATCAATGAAAAAAACTTTCAAAAAACACTCCAAAGAAGGGCCTACACTCTTTTTAATACACTGGAAAGAAAAAGAAGAATAGCAGCAACTCATATTGAACATTCTCAAGCTCAACAAAAAGAAAGACATAACAACAAATTACCACTTATTACCAACGAATTTAAAGTTGGAAATAAAGTTTTCTTACACAGAACTAAGACAGAAAAACAATGGAGTGGAAAATTTGAAAACAAATGGGATGGACCATTTTATATTCACGAAATTCTAGGTAATAGATCATACAAGTTAAGACTTGATGACAAAATACTAGCAAAAGTTGTACATGGAGACAGATTAAAACACTATCATTCTAGAAACAATCCTGAAACATTAATTCCACAAATTGGTACACATTCCTCTTTAATTAATCCTGAAGATATTCCCCGAAATTTAGAACCAATAATTATAATAGAACAACAACCAAACTTAAACACTTAAATTTTACAATAATTCTTTAATAAAAACACAAAGACAAAAATAGTAAATAATTACAAAATAAAAACCCCATATCCAAAAATAATTTTCTTTATTCTCTCTTTTCATAATTAGTCAATTTTACCATGATTATTCTCCGAAATATTCACAAATATCCCAAAAGTTAATGTTAGCCTTGAAAACACTTCCTGACTTATCCATAACAATTAATAGAAGTCAAATTAATTACATTCAGAAAGAAACCACAGCCCCAGTAGTAAATCATCCACAGAACTATCACTCTTATAGAAAAAAAACAAGAAGTCACTCTGAAAATAAGTTACCAAGACTTTTGAAACAAGCACTGGAAGAAAATCTTTTAATTGCTCTTATTGACATTTCACTAAATGCTACAATGCAACAAAAATTTCTACTACTTCTTAATAAACAGAACAATGAACACACCCCTATCTATAAATACTTTCACATTAGAAAGACACTTTATGAACAAAAACTGGAACTTGAAGCAACAAATCTCACTCTTGAAGCTATACAAAAACAAATTTACAATGAATTTAAAACAGCAGCTGGACCAACAAACACTTACTACAAACTTAGAGCAGCTTTTAGACTTTATGATTTGTTTAATACTTGTGAAAATATTCTACAAAATTTCATACTGCAACTAATAAAAGTCCAATATATTGGCAAACTTACAGAACTGAAATTTCAACAATTTTCAGACCAGATTACTTCAATTATTTTGGATCACTATCTCAATATCACAGATAGTGCTTGGATTTTAACAGAGCTTAGTCTTAAGGAAGAGATTATGTTACCAGTAGAATTTTAGCTATTAATTAGCAAGAAAATTATCCTTATAATTTCTATAATTAATTAGTATATTAATATCATTTCAAATTATCATTTATTATTTAATTAATTATCACATATTACAATTCAATTAAATAATCTAATTAGTATAACAGAAAGTAGAATGATCAAATTACACAATACCCTGAACATTGTAACATTCTAAAATTCACTGAAATTTACAGAAATTTGCCAAAATTTATATAAAATTCGCCAAAATTTATAGAAATTTGCTGAAATTATGAATAGTTCATCCAAATTAATCAATAGTTCAGCAAAATAACTTGTAGTTCATCAAAATATATTTTTAGTTTGCTGAAATTTGAGCAAAGAAAAAAAGTGCAAGTTCATAAACTAGTACTACAACAAGTTGTATAAAAGAAGAGCTTTTCTTTTCAAGAAAATGTATTTTACTTTAGATTTATTACTTAGAACCATTCCTATACACACAAAAAGAAATAAATATCAAATAATTCGAAAAAAAACCAAATTTTTTAATTATTGCACTTGGAAAATCCTCAAAACCCAACTAACATTTTGAAATTGATTAGCTACCAATTTCAGTAAACTGTTAGTGACTCCAGGCCTGGATAAAAAACATTTTCCTTGACAAAATTTAATTTTTTTTACATTTCTTTTATTTTCTTTCTTTTTTTTTCTTATTATAATCATTAGGATAGCCTACAGACGAGATTTTTGTAGAAGAGTTAACTTTTACAGCAAAGTAACTACACATTTTTTAGTGAGCTTCCAGATGAGCAATTCCTGGAAAAGAGTTGATGTTTACTATAACGTAACTACATAAAGTAATTGACAAGAAATTGGCCATTCTACTTATAAGCCCAGCAGTTCAAATTATAGAAGATAATTTGAAGATAAATTCAGTTACTGGAGGTCCAACTACTTCCTGGAAACGTGAATTCACAGCAAATCAACATTAACAACATTCAAGAAAAGAAACCAAAAACCTCCAGTAACAATGTATACCATTAGTGCTAGGATTAGTTGTTGTAATTGTGGTTAAAATAAATGTTATGGCTGTTGGTGAGATTGTGATTGTGGCTGTTACTGTTGTTTGGCAATTGGTACAACTAGTGGTAGATCAATCATAATTACTAAAAGTAAGTTTTGGGAAACAATAAGAGCAGGGTTTGAATTGTTCTGGTTTTGTTAAGCCTAAATAATTGAAGTTTGTATTTCTGGGTTTTCTAGAATTGGGTTTTGATAATTAATTTCTTGATTGAGTCAGTTTTTTTTCAAGGATTAGTGGCTTTGAAATTTGGTTGAGGTGGCAGTAATCAAAGTTCTGATGGAGTTGTTAGTTATAATTTAAATTCTTTAAAAAAATTATCATAGGTTCTTAATAATCTGGCTTTTTTTTAATTGTTTTGGAATATAACTTGAGGTAATATTTTTTTTGCAGTTGATTGTAATGTTGATTTTAATAGTATGTGTATGGTACTTTCTGGTGTATGATAATATAATAGGTAAATAGGTGAAACAACTCTTGGTTTTTTTTAAGTAGATGGTTGTATTCTTTTTGGTGTTTTTGCTGGTGTTTGTAACTTTTCTTTTTTATTATCTGCAAAGATAATAGGAAATTGCTGTCTGGTGTGCTTTTTAATTTTTCTGTTGATTTCTGTAATTATTGGAGTGAACAAATAATTTTGTAAAAGCATAGTACTTTGAAATAATTTACTATAGAAATTGTTGAGTGTTGTTTTCAGATTTCTTTGGTCTCTCAAGTGAAATTTAATCTTTTCATTGATATAAAAATTGAAAGTTGATTCTGCTGGCCAATGATTACTTGTTAATCTTAGGTGAATTTAATAGTATTAGAATAATGCTTTTATAAACTTTAAATGATTTGTCTCTATTTTTTCTGATTCTGTTACTGTTCCAGATGATTGTTGTTGATGCTGATTTTTTGTTGAATTATACCTTACAGGAAGTACTAAATATTACAGGTAATTATTTGGAGTGTTGGTATAAATAACAAATTCATAATGTGGTACTCAATAACTTGATAGTGTTGATAATATCTGAAGATTTTGGTAATTTAAAGATTTTGGTTGAGTTTTTTATATAATAAACAGAAATTCAATAGTTGTTTTAGTATTTTTTAGAAGTTTATTTCAAGAATTTTTTTTTAGCATAATGGCTAGTTTATTTTGGCAGTTATGTTTTTTTGGTAAGCTATCTTTAAATTTCTATTCTTATTTCTGAATCTTTTATCAGACTATTTTTAACATCAAAATACTCAGTGTTTAATTCTTTTACTTAGTAGTAAATAATAAAACAAAACAAAAGAAAATAAAAAAAATAAAAAAAGTAAAAAAAAAGAAAAGAAAAATAAAAAATTAGTATCTCATCAATAGTCATGATCAAAAACTATTGGTTCAGTGTGATTAAGTATTAGATTCTATCAACATAAAGTATTAATAGAATAAAAGTAATAAATATTTTTTTAATTAAATAACAATAACATAAATTCAAATAATAATTGATATTTTACTAATATGTAATTGAATTCCACTTTAAGTTGTAAAAAACTACTTTTTAAAAGAAGAAGTATTGAATAATTAATGGATTGTGAATATTGATTTTAAATTGAATTTCTTAGCTGGATTTTTTTTTCTGTTTCTAATACTCTTGCTATATATACATAATTACTATTATACAAGATTTTTTAGATTCTTTTAATTCTTCTAACCAGAAATTCTGAAATTTCTGGAATCTTGTAATTCTTTGAAAGGAATTCTAAAATTCCTGAAATCCTACAATTTCTTAAGAAAAATTTTGCAATTCCTGAAATCTTGCAATTTTTTGAGAGAAATTCTGAAATTTTTTTCTTATTATGCTTATCTCTAATTGGCTACTTTATATTCTTATTAAAAATTTTTAAATTTTTATGAATAACAATGTTCAAGAAGCTTAAAAAATTGGAGCAAAATATAGATTGCAGAGTTAAGTTCTTTAATCTTTAATTTATACAAAGTTTACATTAAAAAATTTCAAGTAAATATATTTGGTTTGGGTTTTTAACAAATATCTTGAAAATATTATTTTTTATTTCATCTAAAGCCACTTACACTATTAAATTTAGAATATAATCAAAGCATCAAAATTGAATGTCTTTTAAGTTCTATTAAATGTTTTTCTTTTCTAATTTTCTTGCTAAATCTTTTATGAAAGTATTATTATTTACAGTATTATTAAAAATAATAATTAATAAAATTAATAATAAACTTGTATAAAAAAAAGGTAAGTATAACTTTTTTTAAACTTCTTTTTTAACTTTTTTGGCTGAAAATTTAGCTTAAGGCAATAATGAAAACTATTTAAGCTAATATTAAAAAATATAGTTTTTAATAATATAAATACTATGATAACTTTGAGTCTTAAATAATACTAATGCCGAAAATTTAGCTTTAAGACAATAATGAAAACCAATTTAAGTCAATATTGAAAAAATACAATTTTTAATAATATAAATACTATAATAACTCTGAGTCTTAAATAATATTAATATGTTGTATAGTATATTAATCTTATCATTGACCATTAACTAATCCAAATTTATGCAAGAATATATATATATATCTTTAATATAATTCTATAATTTTTTAATACTTTAAAAAATCTGTTTACAATATTTATTCTATCATGTTATCTACTCATTAATCCAAAATCAATTATTATTTATTGAAGGTCTCAATTGTTATTAATATAATAAGTAGTAATAAAAACAAAAATTTTGTTATTGAAAAATATCCAGAAATCTAATATAAAAGAAATATTGAACTTAATAATACTTAAGTATGTCTATTATATTATAAGTATAAGTAAAAAAAAAGAAACATTTTATAATAAAAATAATACTTATTCTTAATTTTTGTCTACCTAAGACATAGAGTTCTATAACTCTATTTTTAATTGTATTAGCATAAACAGGTTAAGAAATAGAATTTAAATATTAGAATATTTCAATTAATTCAAGATCTTTTACTATAAAAAGTGATTGCTAGCAGTTAATAAGTCAAATAATAATTATGTTACAAAGTTTATTATTGTTAATATTAATAACAGTTACTATAAAAGACTAGAGCAGTTTTTTAGTTAAATTGGACAAAAATTATAAAAAAAAATAGTAATCTCACTTATTAAAATATTTCTTTAATTAATTCACAATCTTTTTAAATATTTTGCTTTTTCTTATAATATTTTTTAATTGTAACATATACTGTTTAGTGAAAAGCTTTTAAATAATGCCATAAAAATTTGGTAATACTTGTAATTCTGCAAGAAAATGGTTTATACACATATTTTAAAAACCATATATTTAGCTGTTTTTTTTTTTCATCTACTTAAACTTATTAAAATAGTCTTATACTTTACTCTAAAAACTATATTTACCAAATATATTAATATTTAGATTATTTGAATTATCAAATTCTGTTATTTTAGATTTTGAATCTTTAATAACATTAGATAATATTGATAATAAATTTATTTTGGTAAGTTAAAGAGTAGAGTTGTTATATATATATAATTTTATATACCTTTTTAACTAATGTTATAGAATGGTTTTTTTGGTATATTTAATTGCTGATATTCTATTTTAATTACAATCAGTCTCTCGTGAGTTCCTTAATTCTATTTGTATAATAATATTACTATTATACTAAAGGCTTTCTCTTTAATATTACAATATAAATTATTTCTCAATTTTTGATTGTTGTGTGTGTTTATGTACTCTTTCTTAGAGGCTGAACTGAAATTTATCTGCTGTCTGAAGTCTTTTTTGAGACTATTCTTGTAATTGCTTGATGTGTTTCTCTAATCTTAAAACACAGAATATTAATAGTCTTTAGCATTTTTCTTAATTTTTACAATAAAGCTTTTATTAATTAGTAACAACATAAATAATTTTGATTAGGGATTATTCTTCTAAGAGATTCAGTTGATGAATGATAATTTTATTCAATAAATAATACAAGTAAGTTTCTTAATACATTAAATTCAGTTTTCAATATTATTTTTTATTTTTTTTTAATTAAAAATTTTTGTGAATATTTATTTTTAAAAGTAAAAACTAAAAGATAATTAAAATAGAACTGTTGAATAAATTGTTTAATAAATTGTTTTTATAATTTGTTTTATGATTTGTTGAATGATATTATTTTTCTCAATATTAAAGCTACTGTATATATACATGTTTGTAGTTCTATAAGAAAACACATTATAATACTTTTTTTTTGGTATCTTAATCTGGTGTTTGCTATTATTACCAGTTGGTATTGGTTACTATTATAAGTTGGTACTTGCTATTATGTTAATTATCACCTTTTTAGAATTATTATTGTACTATATTATAATTGAATAATTTATATTATTTTAGAATTCTTTTGCTAAATTCTTGAATCATAACACTGATTATAGTAATTAAACAAAATAATAATTGATGAACAAATAGTACAAGTTATATTTTTTTTAATTTCATTAAACTTAAACAAGTTTATAAACTTCAAACCAAACTTAGACTTGTCAAAAAAATTTAATGTTAAATTTGAACTAAATCTACTTTAAAAAATTGGTTTAGTTTAAGTTTGGTTTATAATTTAAACTGAACTTGAACAACACCCAAAGTTTGGTTTGGTTTAGTTTAATTAAAGTCCTAAATACTTAGAAAATTATTACTAATTGTTAAAAATTTGCTAAATAAGTGGCCTTTATTCTAATACTTAGTGTTATTTTTAAGATTAAATTGGCTTATGTTAAATCTGTTTTTTAGTTTATATATGGTTTTTTGGATGTAAAATCAGTTATAAAAACAATATAAAGCTTTTTTGTATAAAGTTTGCTTCTTAACAGTTTTTAAAAACTGTATTTTTAATTGAACTTAGAAGCTTTATTTGTTTGACCACTTTTAAGATTGCCAAATTTTTGGTGGTTTTTGAGTTTGGTTTTTTTTCTGTTGCTATTATATTGTATAATATGTCTTTAAATATGTTTGCTACTAATATTAAAATAGTATTTAGTATATTTAAAGAAGTTATTTGTATTGTATTAAAGTCTGTTGGTATTTGGCAATATGTAGTTGTTTATTTTAAGAATTTAGATACTATTATATTTGCTTTAAATCATTAATTAATTTTGTTAAGTAAGAATAGTATTAGAATTTTTTTTTAATAAATCAAAATAAAATTATTCTGTCTTGTAATAAGTTTAAAACCAAGTTGGTTAACTTTTTTTCTGGTTATACTGTTTATAAAATTAGTAATATTATTTCTCAAGTTAGTGACCAGACTTGTTTTATTTCTTATTTACTTAATTTTGGTTATTGTTCTTAATTTGTCTTAGTTATGTTTAGTTTACAGAATAATTTGGATGTTGTTATTATTCAAATTAATACTTTGAGAAAATATTGTATTTGGTAAGAAATTTCTAAATATTAATACTGTTTTAGATATTAAAACTTAGATTATTTGGCTGTTAATTATAAAATGGTTTCATTTTTTTTTTAAAACTTTTAAAACTTTTGTGTTTAATTTTATTAATGTTAAATTTTATGTCAAGATTGTTGCTTTTGTGTTTTTTTTGGTTTTTAGTTTTCTAATTGGTTCTGTTTTTTTTGCTAATATAATAGTTGATGTTTTTGTGGTTTTTTTTTGGTTAGTTTTTTTGGAATCTAATTTGGTCAAGCTTTCTGTTCTAATTGAATTTATTATTAAGCTGGTTGGTTTTTTGGTTATTGTATTTAAACAATTTATCAATAATAATTTAATTTTAAGTAGTATATTTAGTTTTAAAATTAATAAGATTTTGATATATATGAATACTTTTAGCAAAACAGTTGATAAGTTGAAATAGAAGATAGTTGCTTTAAAAACTAAATGTAATTATAAGAATATTAATATGTCTGATTTTTATATAAGTTTGTCTGTAGTTAATAATAATATGTTTTTTAATTTGATGTTATTATAAAAACATAAATTTATTAGTATTAAGACTGATGTCTAAGTAACTGGTTGAATTAATTAGTAATAGTATTATATTGTTTAAGATTGTTTAAAGAATGTTTTTTTTAAGTAAGTTTTTTTTTAAAATATTAATATAGTAAAATTTAAATTAATTTAAGTAACTGATTACATATAGAAAGTACATAAATTGTATTTAATCTTAAAATACTTAGTTTGTTTCTAATTTCTAGATAGCAATTAGACTATACTTATTAAATACATAATAAAATAAAATAAAATTATTTTAATAAAATAAAAATATTATTAACTTAAATTTAAATAATTAATTATATATTAATTTTGTATAATTTAATTATTATTTATATTTATATAATAAAAATAATATGTAGTAAAAGTGGTTTATATGTAATTAACCATCTAAAACATTTTATAAAAACTAAAATAAACACTAAAAAAATTATATTTTGTTAAAACAATAAAAAAATTTAATAATATTTAAAATGCATTAATAATAATATTAAAATTTTTTTTTAAATTTATAATTAATTTAAGTTTTTTGTATTTGTAAATTTGTAATTTTAGTGTTTAGACATATAGTATAATTTAAATACATTTAATATGTATATATTCTGTATTTATAATTATTTTAATTAATTACTATTAAAATTTAAGCATAATTAAAAAATAACAATAATAATTTATTCTTAAAAAATTTTGAATTTAATAAATAATTAATAAAATAATTTTAATAAATATAAATAATAAAATAATTTTAAAAATTGTTTTATAACTAATTAATCAAAAAATTATTTTTATTTTTAAAATATTTATAATTTGTATTGTATAACATAATTTGTTATTATATTTTATTATTAAATTAATTACCAATAAATTTTGTGTTAAAATTAAATTAAGCTTTAAAATATAATTAGTTTTTTATTATTTAAGATATAATTACATTTTTGCTACTGTTTAAAATTCTGTGATTTGGATTACAATTCCAAGTCGCAAGCATACTTTTTTTAAAAGTTATTTTTAAAAATTTTATAGTTTCAAAGTCAATATCTTGCTACCTACTTAACTGTTAGAAAATTTTAATATTTAAAAAAATAAATAAATAAACCAAATTTTTTTATTAATTATTGAATATACGTGTAGAAAATAGGCCATACACTATCAAGAGAATCATAGTAACGTCACGCGCATATGGACTATCTCAATTAATAATTTTATCAGTGCTGCAAATATTCAAATCGGGCAGCTAAACCCTATTATGTCTTCACCAACCTTGCCAGAGCCTTCCTCTTCAGTGCCGCCAGCTCCCCCGCTCCCGCCTCCACCACCACCACCACCACCACCACTCTCACCCACCCTTTCGGCATCCTCCTCAAACTTGCTTATCGCCGAAGCAACTTCCCCAAAACTTGACGCTGTTTCGGTCAGTAGTAGTGGTGCTGTTGGGAGCAGTGTTCTTGACGATATACAGTCTCCATTAGAACTAACCGCCTTTGTAAGTTATATGGAATTGCTTTTTTGTCTACTGGGCTTTTGCTCTCTGAAAAACTAAAAAAATATACGTTATCATTTTTTGAAAATGAATTGATTGGTCTATTAGGTTGAGACGATAATTCAACAATTGGTAAACAAATAACTTTATTAATATATGGAACTCTGCAAATATTTTGAATCAAGCACGGTGTATTTATTGTTTCTTTTTTATCAGCAAGAAAAGTTTGAAGATCTGTCCTCGCGGCTCACTTCTAAAAGTAAGTCATTTTCGTCATCGTTTTTCCATTTAACATCAATAACCCTACGAACACAAATATTATTATTAGTGGATGACATGAGCACACGGATAGATTCGCTGGAAAAATCACTTGGAGAATTGATGCAACACTCAGTCGCTGAAGAAATTTTGAAACAGGAGGCAACAAGTTCACGATGAAAATAGAACAAATTATCTCAATATTATTTAACTTTCAAATTCCAATTTGGTACCTTTCAAAGAGTATTAAAAGAAAATCGAAATATTACCACGAAAATTCAATTCTAAGTTTCGAATAAATTAATAAAATTAATTATACTCCTCGTTACGAGAGAAATTTACACAATATTTTTAAAAACGACACCCGGTTCCCCCGGTACTGCTAATTCCATCGCCCTCTGTTCATCTTCACCAGTCGCTTCATCCGTTCTCAGCACGTCTAATTTTTCATATCCAAGACTACGTTTGAAGAACTCCTTGGTAATTGTTAAAGTTTCATGTTCATTGAACAAAAGGGCACGATTAAATGCTAATTTTCCGAACTTTTCGACGCGTTTCTTAAATTCCTGTACAAAAGGCATGGTTTTTTTGTTTTTTAGAATTCCTTTTTCTGCAAGTATGGCTCGAACCTTGACGTCATCAAACACTTTGTTTTCCTATTGCATAAGACCAAGAAAAAACAATTAATAAAAAAGAGTTATAAGAGAATCCTGTAAAAAACCTAACCTCATTGTAATTGTGTTTCAATGCCTCTACAGCAACATCTTGCCATTCAGGGAAACGGGTGGCGACAAATAACTTCAAATGTTTTGGTTTTGTGGGGTCAAACTCCTCAGTCTTGCCCTTTTTTTTCTTCTTTTGCGAAGCCACCTCAAGATCTCGTACAGATTTAACCATTTTGCGCACATATTCAGCAGCTTCCAACAGACTTTCATCAAGAGGTGTAGTAGGTTTAGGGAAGGAGGCATTAACGATAAGCCCAGGCTTTGAATTAAGAAAAATAGCAAAGTAAATGCGATGAATGTACTCAATGTCAACTGTGTTCAAAAACAAATATAAAAGCTTACCTTTCCGAGAACATTTTGCCATATATATTCTGCCCAATGTGGTGCTATTGGTGAAAGTAGCAATGCCTGCACTTCTATCCACCATATAATCAAATCATGATGCATGAGCTCCTCGGTGGTCACTTCACGATACCAATCACGAGCAGACTGCAATTCATAAAATCCATATTTGAGGGCATCCCGATATAATGCGCTTTTTAGAATAGAGTGAAAGTTTTAGAGATCTTAACGAAAGGAAGTATAAAACGATAGCAAACTCACTCCTCGTATGCTTTTTCTGTTAGTTGTATTAATTGATTGACTTCGTTTATAAATACACGATCATGAAAACCTTCGGATGACCCAGTGCGTAGTGTGCCTTTATTCTTGACCTGTTCCTATATAAGAAAATGATTGACATAGCATTGATTAGAGGCACCAATAAACACTCGAAAGAGATTTATTTACCTCACACCATTCCCTTAGAGTATATAATCTAAGGATTGCAGCGTTGGCTGTTGCCTCTTCAAAATTTGCATCTTCAATGGCATCTCCTGCATCAGCGAGGGTAACCCTAGTGGCATCTGCTCCATATTTTTCTACGCAATCAGCCCCAGTCAAAAAGTTACCGGTACTCTTACTCATCTTTTCCCGGTTTAATTGCAAGTGCCCATTAGCTCGAATACCAAGTGGCCACAAATTCTCTGGGAATAAAGCGACGTGATTATAAATAAAAAAGGTCAAGTGATTGGGTATCAAATCTTTTCCTGAAACGCGAAGGTCCAAAGGGTAAAAATATTTAAATTCCCGTTTCATGATGTCCAAGTTTTCTTTTGGTATTGTTATGTTAGGAGAATAAGGAGCATCTGCAAAGATATAATCCCATACTTGATCATTTAGCTCTGATGCTTGAATACCTAACAGTCCTGGTTTGGAACCATCAAGACTGCCACCTATGAAAATTCATATTCAATAAATTCAAAGTATGGAGCCCATCACATTTCATGTAGAATTGCTTTACCATGTAATAAATGAGCCACGGTATAATAGGCCATATAGATGGTTGAGTCAGATAGACTTTCCACCAGATATTGCTTATCCCAAGGTAACCTACTACCAAGACCATAAGACCTAGCACATGCCCATTTATTCAACCAGGCTAAAGTCTGTTCAAATTGATGTTTGGTCTCTGGGCAGAACAAGTTCATTTGGCTTACGCATTTTTCAGCTTGGGCCCGCCACTCCTCTTCACCATAATCCAAATACCATTGGTCACATAAAGCCACAACACACTCATCACCAGACCTTGACATTACAAGATTTTCAGGTTCGAAATAGACAAACCCTTCTTCTTGTGATATCAACAAATCCTTGATCAAAGGCTTGGCTTCCTGAACTGGGCGCCCCTTGAAATCACCAACAAGCATAACACCATTGTAAAATCCCTCTTTGTAAAGAAGTTCTTTTGCTTCGGCCAATTGTATACGATCCTTTTGGGAATTAATCTTTTTCTGTTGACACAAAGTTGGCGCACCAAGGTCACCATATATTGATGTTTGAATGATTGGGATAGGTTCAAATGAAGCCCAATGAGGGTCAATTTTATAATAAGCTGGCTTCTTAATCAGATCCTGAAGAGCGGCATAGTCATCTGGTGAATCGGAAGGAACAGAGGTGACAACACCAGTCCCTTTGTTTGGGAGTACATTTTCCATCGGAAGAACGTATACTTGATCATATTTGCTTAATGGCGCTTTCACTTGTGTACCAATCAAAGCAGCACCTTTGATTTCACCTAATTGAGTGACCACCCCCCTTTGACTAGAATATCCCTGAAATGCCATATTTCGGGCAGCACGATAAGTACACACATAGACATCCGTCTCGTTGATTTTGAAAAGGCCATAATTTATGTCGGTTCCGACAAAACAGTTTGTTTGCCCATACCTTTTTTTTTTAATAAATTATGAGTAAGTATATGTATTCAAATTGAATTCAAATCAAAGATTGGAGGATTCTTTACATGGTTTCAGGCCTAAGAGTGGCAGCTACCAGAAAAACCGATTTGCCATCTAATTTGTTTTCAAGACCGACCAAAATTTCCTTAGCCTTATCACCCCATTTTAAAACCTTTAATTTAATACCAGTATACTCTTGTGGCCCAACGCCTTCACCACTTTGTCGATCATGATCCATGCAAGGTTGATCATCCAAGGGGGAATAAATAGTGTGTCGTTTGCCAAATTTGACTTTATCTAAAGATTTTAATTTTCTCATTTGCCAGCAAACAAAAGAGTCATAATAAGGATTAGAATCGGTGGTTATAAAGGATCGACGCCAATCGATTTTGGCTCCAATGGATTTACAATCTTTCTATTATTAAAATAATTTAGCCTAAATCAAGATTGAAATTAAATCAAAAATATATACGAAAAAAGCCACCAACAATTGCCAAAGGTGGGAAATACGACAACCAATGGTTTGCGTCAGCAAATTCAGCAATTTGATCTTCGGGCACCCCAGAACTACGCATTATCTGAAATTGATACTTCTGGCCAGTCGATTTCGCGGCTATTTTTCCCTTTTTGCTTATGGCTTTAGCTGCAGCTGGATCTATTGATTCGGCAACTGGTTTATTTTTCTCATCTAAAGCTAATTCTTCTATAGTATTTTCAATGGGGATTTGAAAATGTGGACCGAATTGTTCAAGTTCACGGGATAACTTATCAGCACAAGCCTGGAATCAGTGAAGGATCAAAACCGTATGGATTAAAATGATCATTATTAAAGTGATTTAAATACTAAGAGTCACCTTTATCGGCATGCCCGTGCAATGAAAGCCCATAGGGAACAAAGCTCGTTTGCCCTTTAGCCTCGCATATCCAATAGCAAATTCTACTTTAGTTATAGTAAAAAAGTGACCTAAATGTAAACGTCCATTCATATAAGGATAAGGAAAAGTCCCTATAAATTTGGGATATTTATCCTGGAGTAACTCTGGTGCTACTTCCTCTGGCACTTCGGCAAAAGTGGGTGCGTTTACTTCAAATACGTGACCCTCCTCCCATTCCTTTTGTATTTTTAATTCAGCGGAAATGAGTGCATCTCGTTTAACTGTCTTCTTAGGCTCTTCGCCAGCACCAACAGCGGCTGGTTTCAAAATGTTTGACGCCATATCGAGTTATAAAATGAGACAGGTCTGAATTTATTTTAAGCACGAACATTACGTGGAATGAATCATTTTTGTTATCTGATATGATTGATCGATTCAAAGCATTTAACATTATATATTTCACATTAATTACTCTATTAAATTAATCTATTTATTGTAAATAATACCGAAATTTTACGTGTTTTAAGCATACACCATTTTAAGTAAATAATATAATTGGTAGGCCTAGAAATCGAGCTTCGGGATTTTGAGAAACCCCAAATTCTCAAAGCCATGTTCCCTCACTAGCTGTCAACACATGCCAACATCTCCTTATTAACTTTAAAGATTAGTCAATATCAGAATTTTAACATTTCTAAAAACATATTTCGATATTCCATTCTCATCTTGGAATTTAAAAATTCTAATTTATATTTGATCAATGAAAAGAATTCGCTATATTACACTATGAACATTTAGCCTGGATTCCTCTTCTAAAAAAAATTCTAGTATCAAATCAAATTTACAAAGAAACAAATTGAAAATCAATATTTCTAGATCAAGAGCCTTCAAGTTGAAAACTATTCATCAGCGTTTTCATGTTAGGTTCTTTTTCTTGTATCCAGCAGAAGACTTTTTGGATGAATTAAATGGGTCCTGTGAGCAGCGATTAAAGCAAGTGGATGTAAATTTATCAAATATGATAGTTATTATTAAGGATTATATTTATAATTACCTCCTGCATTTCTGCAATTTCTTTCCTGCCTTCACTTTCTGATATCCTCGTGGTAGGAGTGGGACGTAGATATAATATGGATTAGAGGTCAAGAAATCATTATCATGTATCAATGGTATAAATGTGTCAAATAACAGATTCTTTTTTTGATATTGTAGAGGATATCAGTTACGGTCGTTTTTGGGCGCTTTGGTTTAGGCTCAATCTCCTTGATGCCTATTCGTTCACGCAATTTGCGGGAATTTTGTCTGGTACTAGCTTCCAACGCGGCATCTATATTCAAACATGAGAGATAATGTGTTAATTAGGACATTTAGATGGAATTAAGAAAAAAATGTAAGTACCATGTAGCAAATCGTAGTTTGCCTGTTCCTCCTTTAATCTTTTTTTTCGCTCCTCAACATCAGCTAATAGCTTCTCTTTGAGTTCATCTCGTTCTTGCTTTTAATAAAAGGTTATTTACATTTACATTATATGATACTTTTTAATAAGCATTGATGTATACCTTATAATATTCATCTGCCTGTTCTATTTCTTCATTGTAAATCCTTTCCGACACTTCAAGCAGATATTTACGATAAGCATTTGCTTGATTTATTGTATATTCTCGTTCTTCCATTAACATTTGCAATCTTTCCTCATATTCTGGACTTGTACCTTAATAAATAAAGGATTTTTAAGCCATAATGTGACAAATGAGTTGAAATGAAATTAGGATTTGATTTTATACCATCTTGGATTCCTTTCATCTCATTCATTATATCGTTCATATATTCAGCATATAATCTATAAAAGTTGAATTTTTTTAAATTCAAATTGTAAATATCCAGATTATCCTCTAATTTAGTATTTACTTTTCCTTATTTGCGTTGAGTTCTGTCTCAATTCTTAGGTACTTTTCGTTTATATCCTGTGCCAGATTTACTTTGGTTGAAGTATGGCCTTTTTTTCTTGGTGCAGACTTGAGTTCCATGAGCGGTTGACTTTCTGCTATAGAGAAATATGACAGAAAATGAAATCAAATAAAACAAAAGTTTCCTTGCAACTGTTAAAACAGCGCAATACTAACTATTTTCATTAGACTTCTCTTTCTGTTTTTGCTCACATTTTCTTCAAACTTCCATCTCCCCCTTTTTCAACTTTTGCGTCAATCCCCTGCGAAGTGTAAAGATAATTTCATAATAACTTACTATCTGTGGGATTTTCCTCAATGCGGTCTTCCATTGCTAAGTCTCGCATAGGCTCGTCTTCATCGGCTTCCTTGATTTCGCTGGCAACTTCTTGTTCAAGTTCAGCTTTAGAATTTTCCATACTTTAGAGAATTCTACTTTCAACACTCCAGAAGGCTTAAACTGCCAACAAAACAAGTTTATGTGGCTATATAACCGTGCGTGCACTGTGCACAAAGTGCACCAATGAATTATGACTCAGGTTCTATGAAATATTGCGGGCTGCGTTGATTAGAATGTAATAATTATCTAGACTAATAAAGTTCATGTATCCTTATCTGAACGGCATCCTTTAAAACAATACTAATTCACTCAACACTGCCATTCACCGACTCATCTCGGTTTTTTGAATTAAAATTTAAGCTTCAGTCTAATTGTTACAGATTTTATGATCAAAAACATTAAATGTCTCCTTAAAACAAACATTTAATGTTTGTATTTTGCACTGATCAATTTATTCAAGTTCGAAAATCAAACCAAGAAAAGATCTTTTTACCTAAATTCGAAATTTTCATTTAACTAAATTCTTCATTTTCCTAATCAAAACATATCAGTATACAAATAGAATTCATGTAATTTATTTTATTAAAGCCTTTTTACAAAACAAGCAAATACCAGATTGAAAGATATTAATACAAAGAATTCTTAACATTAAAGTAGAATTCATCATCACATTTTATGTAATAAATGTATTGTGTGTATATATATGTGTGTATATATGTATGTATAAGAGAAGGGATAATATGTGCGGTTGTATGCAAAAGTCAAGAAAGGTTTGAAAAGTTACTCATTATCAAGAAAAAGTGTGGATTTTATATGTTGATGGTGTGAAAATGATGATGATGATGATGATGATGATGATGATGATGATGATGATGGTTCTAACCCTCTATCTAAAAAGCTGAATTTTATCCAAAAAATTTTAATCGTCCATTGCGGGATTCATGCCTTCTTTGCACTCCTTATTTTACATACCCAGGGACTTAATGTGTTGTACTTCGGCTTCTATTCAAGGACCATTTCTTGATGTTCATACGTCGATCACCAAAAGCTAGAGATCCTTTTCTTTCTTTCAGTATAGAACCCTTTCTTTCTATTATAGGGATATCACATATTGTGTCACCATTAGGACTTGAAGGTGGGTCAATCTGAATTACATCTGAAGATCCAGATGAGCCACCAGAAGTTCGATTATTATTGCTGTTGTTACCGATAGGTGAGCTGGTCTGATTGATACCATTGATAAAGGTGTTATTTTGTAGTCCTTGAGTGATAATTGAAGGGCGTGATGTTTGAAAGTTTGCAGCGGCTACTCGAGATATCATTGTTGCACTCGAAGATGGTGACACGGGTGATATTGGTTCATTCGTTAATGGTGTCATCGCGTAGAATGAAGGTATGCGGAAAGTATTGGAAATGGTTAATGGCGGAAGGAAGAAAGGTGATGTAGGTCTGGTAAGTGATGTATCCATTACTCGTGTAGGAATTATTATTTTCGGTAGTTGTAGTTGTTTAGCTTTGGCTTTCTTGCGTTCAGACAGGCGGCTTATTTCGTCTGCGAAAATTTTCTTAAAGACTAAAAAATGGAAAGTGAAATTTTATGAATATTAAAAATACAATACTTGGAAAGTCTGAAATGAAAAGTACGTACATTCTACTAATGTTTCATGTAATGGGCGCATATCTAAAGACACTAAACGATCATGTAATTCTAAACATCGGTCAATAATGTCCACCTAAAATGTTCCAAAGTTTGATATTAGCCAAGTCAGCTTCATAACATAACATACGAAAATTAAATTAAATTAATAATAACCTGTTCATCAATAGCTTCTTTTAGACGTTGGATTAGGTGCTCCTTATCAGGATTAGCAGCCAAGAAATCAGTACCAAAGAAAGCTTTTTTATACATTGGTAAACCCCCATTAACTGGCGCATCCACAGCCCCATTCAAAGACATCGACAAGGGATTGGTGTTTATTTTATTAACGGTAGGAGATGAAGGAGTTTTCAATAAAGAACCATACTTGGTCTCAAGCGCTAATAATTCTCTACTTTTGGCTTTCATTGCAGCCAGTGCATTCTCGATTGGGGAAACTTCAATCATCGTAACTTCAATCACTTCAGAACGCCGGAGTACAGTTGGGAAGGTTTCCTCGGATACGAGAATAGTTTTCTCGGTCCATAAATCCAAAAATTCATTTGAGGATCTTATACCATCTGGGTTTTTATTGACTGGGCGCGAGAAGCTGAAAGTATTGACCGAATTGTGTTCATAATACCCGCGAATGGAACTCGGTATGTCGGCCTTCAAAATCGGATTGTTTTGGTCGGGTTCGGGTGTGACTGCGGTTACTTGCAAATATTGTCCATCATCGTATAAAATATCATCGGTAGGCGGGCTATTGGTTTTTAAGAGTTGAGCTTGTGGATGTTTGTTTTGCATTCTTTCACAAAACGTGCTAATTCTTTCCCATTCATAACCTCGGTAGATGAACTGACGATTTTGTAAACTTGCTGGAAACCCTCTACCATAAAATCCAACACGAAAATATTCACTAAAGTATCGCTCTTTTTTAATGATGTTTTCAAAGAGAACCGCTTGTTGCTTGAGGATTTCAGAAAGCCGTGGATAATCATAGATAGTGTACTCCAGATGTCGAGCAAGTTCTTTGCAAATTTCAATTCCGCATTCCCATGCTCGACCTTTAACAAAATAGTCCAATATTTGAATATACAACCTTTCTTTTCGGGCAAAAGGTGACTGTTTCGGTAGGTCAAGCTCAGGAATTGCTTGAAGCTCACTGTTAGGATCCCATTCAAACAAATCAGCATGGAGCTTCAAGGTCAAGCCAGCCTCAACAAAGTTATGACCATTTAATTGCATGTGAACAAGTTGATGAACGTATTTCACGTAAATCTCATTGCGGTCAATTGATTTGATAAATTTCATCAATTTCAAGGTGCACATGATACGATCATCTTGGTACTCTTCGCCTTCGGGCAATTCTCTTACTCCGAGTAATAATTCTAAAAATTGACTGAGAGAATCCAAGAAATTGGTAACAGTTTCTCGAAAATGATTATCAATTTTTTTCTCATTCTCGAAAAGTCTTTTGAGATGCGCAATGAAATATGCCCGGGAAATTTCATCTCCCTTTTTCTCCGACATAAACAATCGATCTAAGGTATCAATAATATCAGATTCCATTTGTTTGAAATTTGGATCAATGGAATATTGCGTCACTATCATGCTAAACAATACCCGGATTGCGGATGAACGTAATTCATCATGATGTGACAAGCACAATTCCAAGACTGGTCCTAATAACGTATCAATGTATCGTACTTGATATCCCCCAGTCTTTCCTTCTTTCCCATGTTCCCAGCCCATTGCGTCCCATAATCTAGCTAACAGTCGAGCTCCTCTCCCACGAATATCACCAGCTAATCGCCAGACAGCACGCCGTTTTTGAGGTGTAAAATTTTCAATGACTAAATGTTTACTTGTTAGTAATGTGACCAGACAACTGAAATATTCCCGCCATAATTTCTCATGGAATGTTTCTGAGGAATCCCTCATCGGAATAAAATTCTTTTCAAGAAGCGAAGAGACTGGTTCAAGGAATTTTAATAGAACCTTATGTGCCATAATATTCATATTCAACCAAGATTCAGGAAATGCTTCATTCCACAAAATAGATTTTGAAACCTGAAACATGACAACTAGGAATTCAGCCATTGAATCATGTCCTTCCTTGTAGTAGTGAGAGAGTAAATGTTCCTTCATTTGTTGTTGAGAGATTAAAAAAAATATTTGCAATATAACCGCGGAAATTTCACCCAAAGCCGTGGCTAAGGCAGACCCCAAATTTAAAGAAAACTCCTTGGAAAATCGGTTTGATGTCATAGTCGTCGGCGTGGATGGGACACCAGAATTCATTAGAAATGCTGATTGAAGTAACGCACCACTTGAAGCAGTCCTCTCACGTGGCGCTCTTTGCATTTCAATGCAATCAGTGTATTGCAGCTCTTTATAGGATTCACATAGCTTCATCAATAAGGGAAGAATCAAACTGACATTTTCAATCTCCGTTTCTTTAGCTGCTTCATCTTCTGCCTGATCAATTGATCCCTGTAAACTCTCTAATGTCACTCCAATTATAGCGACACAAAGTCTCAGACCATCTTGCCACTGCAAACGTGCCGATGCTTCATTATCACTGCCCGTTTTTTCCCATTTTCCCATATGATCTTTGACCCATTCTACAACACGTCTCAGCAACGTAGCACGTGATTCTGAATTTTCAAATAAGGGACCTCGACAGAATTGTAGGATTACCAACAATTTGTAAGCGAGTAATTTTCCCTTTGGCAATCTCACGCTTTCAGTAAATTGAATTGCAATTTGGACTAAGTCATCTGGGGAAAAACATTTACCTAGATCAGCAAAAACTGAAGCGAAATGTTGTAAGGCAAGGGTTTGAGTACCAATTATGGACGGTGGTGTAGTGATGGACATTAATCGATCAATGCTTTTGAATAGAGCCCCCAGATCGTTCTTAAATTGCTTCTCAACGTAATCGCCTTTGACACCAATGTTCAATTCTTTCATTCGTTGGAGTTCACGAGACCTCATAATGAATTTGAAAATGTATTGCCAGACTTTTATAGCCGAGCGCAGATTTTGGGCCGTGTCAGAATTTGCGGGGCTTGATACTAATCGATTCATAGATCGAATCAAATGAGAGGAAGCTGCGGCACATGAGAAATGCTTTTCAATATATACATCTAAAACCGGTCGAAAATTCATGAATCTTCTGTCAGATACAATTCCAAGAATGGTGACCAACGCATTAAACACTAAATCATCGAGTTCATTTTGTTGATTCTTTATAGAAACCACTATTCCAAACAGAGCATCAAAAATATCCCGAAGAAATTTTACGATTTCTACTTCACCAACAAAGGTAAACTTCTTCAACACCGAAATCATTTCATTCTCATCCGATAAAAGTTGTTTTTCCCAATTCAATAATTTCAGAAGAACTTCGTTTTGTGTGTACTTTGTTGAGCATAAAAATGTCCGCACTACCACAATGTCTTTTGTTGGAATTAAAAGCTTGTGGTGATGGCTACTGCTGATTGAAATAAGTGAAGTATTAGAATTATTATGGTGATGTGTGGTTCCAAGGGATGTGGGGGAGATTGGTTCGGGATGAATAGAAACGCCATTTGACCATGGAGAATTCAAATAAAGGTTGGGGTTAGTCAATTGCTTATCGTATTTGTAAAGGATCAGTGTATGCTTTCCGTCACTAATAAATGCTCGATTTTCTGGGAATAAAGGCATATAAGCAAATGCAAAAACTTTGTCCTCTTTTTTGTCTTTCGTTGAACGATGACGAAAAGTAAAGAAAACATGAGCTTGTTCAAACAATTCAAACGGTATTTTTAACTTGATCAACTCCCCCCACATGGGATTATTCGTATGATAAAAAATGAGTGACTCAAAATGAGTGACTTGAGGTTCACCAGAGCCTTGTGAAATCACATTCTCCAAAATTTCTCCCGTGTTGAGCCGTACTTCAGCGGTCACCTGAATATTTCTCGCAGTTGTAGCACGACCTTGTGTGAAATCGCCAGACCAGAATTTCAGATAAATTTCATTACGAGAATCTCCTGGAAAAACCACATCTGCAAATCCCAGTCGGGAAGTAATTGGAGTTCCTTGAAGGAATGCTGGATTTTCCTTAATAATAGTGGCAGTTTCTCCGTAGAATGGACGAATTGAGACACTAATCATTTCGGCTCGGGATGATCTCTCAATTTCTTTTGAGCGATTATGAATTATGTCCTCATGTAAAGTGGCGAAGGTTGATTCTTGAGTAGGCATATATATTTGCATGAAATGCTCACTGAGGGATTCTTTTTCCTTTGATTGTAATATAGAGCTAATGTCTAAAACAGCACATCCAAATGGTCTTCGAAATGCTTGAGGGCCAGATTTCCCATTTGAAGACGAAGAAATTGCTGATGACTGATCAATGTGTTCCATATCACGCGAAGATTTCGGATGAAATAACGAGGACATTGAACCCGATTCTTTGCATGTTTCTTTATCTCTGTCAGTCAGCTTCATGCTACCATTACGGACAATTCGACACACAACCCAAATATTATCTTGAATGTCATGTGGTGAAAGATCCGTAAAAATGGTTCGCATTTTTCCGATTTTGCTTTGATCTTTTGGTACACCATTATGATTGAGCATGATAAAATATTCTTCGGTAATGAAACGAGAATCGGTTCGATTATATAAGGAAAAATAAAGCTCTGTGTATTCTCCAGTGGTAGAGATAGATGCTACCCACGCTTTTAATTCCAAAAATACATGAAAAAATTTTCCCGCATGACTAAATCCATTACCAGTGTTAGAAGTTTCAGACGTCGAAGAAGATGACCAATTCCCAAGATTATGTGGAGTTCCCGTTGTTACTGTTGCCAGGGGATCTGAATACAAGGATTTATCGATGTTCATTACAGCTAATTGAGCCTGCAATTGATAAAGTTGAATCGCTGAAATATTTGTCTCATCAGCAAGATAACCTTTTTCCGGATTACGAACAATTATATCCAATTCCTGTATTAAATTTCCAGATACTAGTTTATTTATAAGTTCCTTTCGCAACTTGCTTAATTCATCATGAGATAAGGTCTGAGCAAGTAATTGACGTCTTCCTTGTAATAAATTATTTATTTGATCTTTAACAGTATTAAACATGCTATATCTTCGTTGCTCCAAATATTTTGGAAGAAGACTACTCCATTCTCGAACTGTACTCGCAATTTCATCAATTAATGGTTCTGATTTACCACTAATTGTGTCGTCCCCACATTTAAGAGATGGTAAAGGTGGGGGTGGTCTAGTGGTTTTGGGTTCAGGTGGAGGTGAAAAAGGGGGTGTAATGATTTCATCTTTTGATTCATCAGCTGCCAATTCTACATCTTCCAAATATTCTTTTATATAAACGTGATTTCTAGGAAAAATTCCTACGTAAACTTGTGGTTCTTCAGTTTGTCTTAGTTGAGAGACAACATAGCCCCGATACCAAGCACCTTGCTCTTCAAAGACATAAACTTCGTCTCCAACTTCCAGAGATACTTGATAGGTAATAGCGGGTGAGACGGATTTTGTTGAAGATATTGATTCAGCATCTGAAGCACCATCATTGGTAGTTTTAGTTGAATCAGAAGAATTTAATTGGTCTCCAGGGATGTAGGGATAGATTGCAAAACCATAACCAAACTTTGGCAATGGTATCCAATCTGAAATATTCATACTTTATTTGATATATATTCAAACGGTTTTTTCTACGAAAATTCACTGTAAATAAAAATAAAATGTAAAAATACAGTTGGGGGAAACTTTTTCCAATAAAACGATTGAATGCACTTCAGAAATTTTGTAAGAAAACGTAAATGATTTTTTTGCAAGGTTCAAATTTTCAGTGTGGTGAGGTCAAAATGATCGAATAGACCGTGGAATAAAGGGATTTGAGTTATAAGGAAGCAGTTAGAGGAGATTATAGTAAAGACTAAAAGGAAAGTTGCTCTCTTGCGTTTGGGTATTCTCTATGTAATGTCGTTTCGAATCAAACGCTGCGACACCATAAAATGACAGGGATCGATGGTGTACTCCACCTGCACGCGAAAAGTTGATTCTTCTACCTATCAAAGGAGATGAGAGGTGATTGACGACGAGGAAGAGTGATATAGGGTAAAACTTTCTCGAAAAAAAGCAAACCCAATCAAAACTATAGCGTACAGTCCCATACAGAAAAACTGAACACATGCATTTTTCTGAAGCCAGAAAAGAAAATTTGTATATATTATTAGGTATTAATCAACCTTTTGCTGCGAGTGTCCATTTTCATCAAACTTACAGAATGCGGTGAAACGAGCAAAATTTGGGATACAATATAACGCGATTGGTCTCCCAGCGCCTTTAAAAGACAATAGACAAGGTCACGTTTTTGAGACAAAAAAATATTCTAACTGCTTGAATGTCCTCGAAAGTTTCCATGAGTATCGCCGGAACTTCGCTTTGCAAAGATAGGAAACTGGTGGTACATGGACAATTGGGTGAAGGCAACACCAAGGCTCATCATCGGCTATTGAACTCTGCCTACTAACTTATAGTCCGTTTGGATCATCTGGCTGTTTGTGTTCTCTTCTGTCGGGGCCCTCGCGACTGAAGCCTACATTTCACCGGAAGTTAGACAATCCAGAAGATTAGCAAGCTTCGTGTTGGTATGGAGTAGCGCATCGTCGGCTACCAGTACAGGTTTCGACTGGGCCGACGAGTGTATACCCTTTTTGGGTAGTGTACACGAGTGTGTTGTTTCGTGCCTGCAGTCTGCACTTTACTGGAAACCAGAAGACTATAGTAAGCTTTCTGTTTGGCCATGTGTTGTGGGAGGTTCTGCGGTACTCACCATATGTTTGTTTTTTCACTTGCCGCCTGCTTCCATAAGGGGGAAGCAAA
Source organism: Geosiphon pyriformis (assembly GCA_016748015.1). Classification (NCBI taxonomy): domain Eukaryota; kingdom Fungi; phylum Glomeromycota; class Glomeromycetes; order Archaeosporales; family Geosiphonaceae; genus Geosiphon; species Geosiphon pyriformis. The sequence continues at coordinate 169,361 of JAAOMT010000176.1, read as the reverse complement.
TATGGGCTGCTACCACTGTCTAGCTGCACAATATAAAGTTCTTGAAGGTGTATGAATTAAGATGCATCAAAGATAAAACCTATACAAGCTCAATGATTTTGATAATGAGGTCCAGGATAACGGGAATGCTGTCAAAGTCGATGACATCTTTGAAGTTATCAAACAGAGCCCGTGACTCCCATGAGGATTTTACGGAGGATATGACTATTGATTTTGGCAAGCGTCCAATTTTCGACTCATAGTGCAGGATCATTCCCACTTTGCAAGGCATCATGTTGACAAGGCTCTCCATGTTGAGGTGGTCTGTTGTTGAGTGTGAATATTCGTCCGATCCGTATGGGGAAGGAGATACTTACAAGTTTGTCTTTGTTGCCTTGTACCATGATCATAAAAGTAAAGTTCAATATATCAACAATATTTGTGTGAGTGCATTATAGATTTATTAAGTTAATTTGTTACCACGATTATATATTTTACTTTTTTTTTTTTGATATGATTAAGGCTATTTGATTTTCTTTGATGTAATTGATATTTCAATTTTTATTTATTAATTTTACTTGAATCGCATTTTTTTAGTATTTTAGTATTGTGTGTTTTTAGCTTAAAATTGTAATTTTTTTTTTTGAAATGCCATCTAATTACATACAACATATAATGAACGCGACTTACACGTGACCACCCACCCTTTTGAAAATATGATTAAATTAAAATTATTTATTAACATATTTTAAATTCATTACATTAATTTAATTATAATATTTTATAATTTTTATATTCATTTAATAAATAATTATATAAATAATTTATTAATTAACTAATATTTTTATTTAATATTTCTCTTTGTAGCTTAAAAAAACATTATATTTTAATAAACCGAATACAAAAAATACTTTTTTTTTAATAATAATATAAGTCATAAATATTATTTCCATGTGATATGGCCATCATTTAAAAATCCAATGAAAAAATCTTTCTGGCAACAAAAAAAAAATGTCGACTGCAAACTTAAACAGCCAAAAATTCAAGTAAGTTATTTTCCAAACATCCTCACAGTCTAGCCTCCAAGTAAAATCTTATTTGTATGCCGAATTCATTCAAAGACTTCCAAAACTTGATCCAGGAATCTCAGTAAAGGACCATCTTTATATTAAAACCTTTACTGGTGGCATTGCTTCATTACGAAGAGATGGCGTCGTGGCTGCAGAAGAATCTAGACCCACAAGTGGCCTATCTAAGGAGCCTTTACTAAAACTTCCCATTCCTAAAAACAAAATTTCTCCTGAGCCACTAACTCGGAAGCAAAAGCAAAAGGTATTCCTTTCAATATTTTCCAATTTTTAATAGCAATATGTCTTTCGCATATTCTATAGATCATTTGAAAATGATGAGGATTTTTCCGCGTTCTAGAGCAAATTAACAAGACCTCCGTATTGGAGCATCGATTTGCGATGTTGGCCGCTTTATAGTCATAGTTACACTGATTTGAATTGATACAGTCTAAAATTATAATATTTGAGGTCGTTTCGGTAACAATATTCAAATTTCTTCTTTCAAAATAGCTTCGTGAGGCAACTTCAGATCCCAACTGGTTTGGTATGCCAAAGCCAGTAATGACTCCTGAACTTAAAAGAGACCTTCATATTTTAAAGTCGAGAAATGTTCTTGATCCGAAACGATTCTACAAAAAGGAAGATTCCAAAGTGCTGCCGAAATATTTCCAAGTAGGAAAACCTTAGTTTACTTCACATTTAGTGAATTATATTGATCCGACCGATCAATGTTAAATGCATCTAATTTATGATCGATAATTTTTAAATGTGGCATTAAGCTTGGAACCATCATTGAGGGTCCAACTGAATTCTATTCAAGTCGTCTGACCCGTAAAGAGCGTAGACAAACTATTATAGAAGAGGTGATGGCCGATGAACATGCTAAAGCATATTACAAACGGAAATTCTTGGATATTCAAGAGGTTTTTCTAATCAATTTCTCTCATCTACATTTTATCTTTTCAGTTAGATAATCTAGAAATATTTCTAATCCAATTCACTGATTTCTTATGAAATTACGACAGACGAGACAAAGCGGCGGCAAAAAACATTACAAAAATTTGCAAAAGAAAAGGAAACCTAACTGGGAAAAGAGCTTTTGAGCCAATTAGGAATGCTAACTTTTTTACAGCCCACAAATAGGCTTGAAGGGTATAGGAAAAAGATATTCAGGCTGAAGATATCCAAGAACTCTTAAAAAAAATCACCCTTAATTTTATTCGCAACATTTTAAATTTTCCAATTGGATTGCCCAAGATCGCGATACATCCAAACGATTGGATAAAAAAGCTGCATTTTTTAATAAGAGATTTCTCAGAATCTTTGTATAAAAACCTCTGTTATAAATCTGAAATTTTCAACCCGGTATCCATTTTGATTTGATTAATTGAATTTATAGGGCATGCTGCAACATTCTGATTGTTGGAATTAATCATATAAGAGACATTTGACTTAAATTGTTTTTTATCTTTTTAATTGTTTGGCAAATTTTTTGTTTTTATATTATTTGTTTGTATTTTGTTATTTTGGTTTTTTATATGAAAAATAAGCTTAAAGTTAAAATAATTATAAATAAATAAAACTTTTTTTCATTTTTTAGTACTAATTTTTTTTCCACTTTAACAAAATATTACTAATGTAAAACTAAAACGTGTTTTTTACATGTTACCCGAGTAGAAAAACCAATCCGAAAGATATTGGAAAAAACGTGATTAAAAACGTGATAACTTAGAAAAACGTGATAACGCGAAATAACAGAATAACGCGTTATAACACACAATAACGTGAAATAACTGGCCATAACATAGGATAACTAGTTATAGTGTAAAAGAACGAAGCAACAACAGAAATAGTGAGCGATAGCTAGTGATAACAAGTGATCGAAACCAATCTTGTAAAACTAGAAAAATGTATAAAAACGAGTAGTTTTAGCAGTGAAGAAAAGACAGACAGAGAGACAGACTGATACAAAAAATATATGCTCTTAGCAATCACTCTTGATTATGGCAATTGATGATACTAATTTCTTTTCTTTTCTTTTTTTTCTTTTCTTTTATTTCTTTTTCTCTTGTGGAATGGCAACATTGGAAAATCGACTGTCTGGGAATAGACTTCATGATAGCCTGGTAAAAGAGGGAAGCTCCCCCTAGGATTGGATATTAATGTTATCTTGTTAGCTTACCAGAAGGGTGAAAAGATACTGCCAGACCCTAGTGACTGTGCTCAACTAGCTCAAAGAAAATAGCTCACATACTTAAGCTGTGAACAGCCAAAACACCTCTCTGTGCCTTATAACCAAAGAACTCCATGGGTAAAACTAGCGAAAACCTTCAGAAACTGATATCACAGACTCACTCCAAGTATCTATAAAAAAAACCCTTCAAGCTCTCCTTACCCAAATTTAGAGCACCAAATGTTACCACGATACCCCAACAAGTTTACCTGTAACAATGTATATTATTGCAACTATACTATTGCTTTTGAGAATTATATTAACCAATTATATAATAGTTTTATTAACATTTTTTTTTATATTAAGATCTTATAACTTCTAAAAAATTATTAACTTATTAAAAATATTTTATTTATGTTATTAATATTTCTTTTAATTATAAGAATTTTATCCTTTATTTTAATTTTTTTGAAAAAAAACACTTATTAATTTTGTAATTAAATTAATTAAAGAATAATAAACTTAAATAGCAAAACTAATTTAACCAATTTAAATTCCAAAAAAATCAACTTAAAATTAATTATTAAATTAATAATAGTAATAAAAAACCAAAAAAACAGTAGTTTTAACATATAATTTTATATTAATAAACCAATTTTTGAAAACTTTAAAGCCAATTATAAATTTTAATAAAGAGTTAAAAAAAATAAAACTATTTTATAATCTAAAATTAAATAATCTGATTTTTTATATTAAAACAGTATTAATAAACAAAAGTTTTTTATTAAATATAAATATTTTTAAAGTATTATTTTAATAATAACATTATTTAAATTAATTAAAACTCAAAAATAATAATAATAAGTTTTAATTATTAAATAAAATTAAAAAACAAAAATAATTTTTATTTATGTTTTAATAAAGTGTGCTAAAAAACCATCTAATATAATATGCCAAATTAAATAACTTAAATTAGATATAAATTATGTATTTTCTATATGTAACCAACTATCTAAGTTAATCAAAGCACTAATTAAGTTGAACCAAAAGAAAATTCAGCTTACTAAATTTTTTAATAATACAATTTAAATTTTTAAAATTAAAAATAAATTTACTTAAAAACAATTTAGTTTTTTTAACACTATTTTTAACTTTAAAACCACATATTTATTACAAAATAATTATTTAGTTAATTGTTTTTTCACTTAAAAAGCATGTTTTAATAATACTTAAATCATTATTATTTATATTACTAAATTTAACTTTAATTTTAAAACTAACAAAGTCTTTAAATACATTAGCCAAAAAAGAAGCAAAGTTCCAAAAAATATTACATATAATAAACAAATTTTTCTTAATTTTGTGCTTTTTATACATATTTTTAGATATAAAAAACATTACTAAAACAACCAAAAAACCAATAAGTTTAATAATAGACTTAATCAAAACAACCAAGCTCAAAATTTAAGATTTTAATAAGTTTAATTTAGACTTAATAGTAAAATTAACAACAAAAACAGCCAAAAAAACAACAAAAAAAGAAATTAAAAAAACAAAAATTATAGCATAAGATTTACTATTAACAATAAATAAAATAAAAGACTAAAAACCAACAACAAACTTAAAAAACAACTTGAAAGAAAGAAGTAAAAACACTTTATATTCAGCAAACAAGTAGTTTAAACTTTAGTATCTATAATAATAACAGCACTTAGGAGTTTTTTACCAGATATAACACTTGTATAAAATACCAATTTTCATTATAGTAAGTTTTAACATTTTATAAGACTTAAAAATAACAATAATAAAGTATTAATAACAATAAAAATCCAAAAAATAAGAAATAAAACAAGTATAATTATCAATTTAAAAAATCATATTACTAATTTCAAAGACAATACAATTAAAAAAAAAAATTAACCAATTTGGTTTGAAAAAATTTCTTAATATTATAACTTCTTTTTAATTAAAAAAAAAATATATAAATACTATATTTTTTTACTAGTAGAAACTAGTTATTAAAAGCAGCAACAACAAAAAAAGAGTTCTTAAAATTAATAATGATATATTATCACAAACCAACAGACTTTAATTTAACAGAAGTAATAACATCAAAAATACCAAAAACATTTTTAATATTATCAGAAAATATACCAAAAAAAATATTATGAAGTATAACAAAAATAAAAAAGAGAAAACCAAAAGCCATTACAGAAGATTTAACAATCTTAAATATGATTAAAAAAAGAGAACTACAAATAAAAACTTTAATAGTAGTAATTAAAGAAGCCTCAGAAGCAAAATTTACTAGAATAACTTAATATTGTCTTTGAAAACTAACTTGAATCTAACAAAACCAGACAACAGATAAAACAAAAAATTAACCAAGACCAATTTGATTTTAAAAGTAGTACTAAATACCAAAATAAAAATCTATTATTTAGAGAATTTTTGACAATTAAAAATTGTTTTTTAAGCATTATTAAAGACAGTATTAGAAAACAAAAAAACAGAAATTGATTTAATTTCTATTTAATCAGTCTAATACTTAAGATTAAATAACTTAATAGGTTGTTTTGCTTTTAAACTCAATAATTATTTGCCAAAAAACATTATATTTGACAACATAGTTAATAGTTAATATTGGTTTATTATAAAAAATATGTTATTATTATTGTTATTTATATTAGAAAAAAAACTAAATGCTACTAAGAAAATTTTATTCAAGATTTTATTTAAAACTACAAATAAATTCAATATAACAATAATAAATACAAATAACTACTGTTTTTTTAATTTTTTGGTCTTTTTAGCTATTTATAAAGAAATAATAATAGTAATATTGATAATAAAAACAGAAAAAACCAGTTTGTTAACTGGTTTGTTATTAAAAATTTTAGAGCTTTTGAAAGAGATAAAAACAATACTAGAACTAACTTGAGTGTATTTTTTAGAAATAAGTTTGATTAAAGAAAAATTACCAGTTAAAAGTAAGAAAAATGGTTTAAAAGTCATTAAAGACAGTTTTTTACTACTAATATTTAAAAAAAACAATACTAAAATATTTTGTTTAGCTGTTTTAATAATAATAAAACTTTTTTTTGTTGAAATTTTATTAGTTACTATAAAAAAAAAATATTTGAAACTTTTTTTTAATATTGTTTTTTAATAAAAATTAATTAACAAACCAATATAATATTTAAAAACACATAAAATTTAAAATAAATATACTATATTATTATTTTTATAATTTAAAATTTAATATAACAACAATAATTTATTTATTGAATAAAGTTCAATTACTATTTAGTACATAGAACCAGACTAAGTGGCTTAAACTAAATGTGATTTATGCTCTTACTACATATAATTAATCATTCAAATCAGACAAAGTAATACTATATATCTATATTAACACATATATTACTACTCAGACCAGAAAAAAAAAACCATGACTTATGTCTACCAAAACTGACTGCAAAAGACTTAATAATACTAAGCAATTTAACCACCTTATTTAATAACAAGAACACTATACTATAAGACAATCTTAATATTAAATTACTATTGTTACCAGAAGATTTTTACACTTTTCAATGCAAAAATTACAACACATATAATGAAAATTAACATCAAAATCATGTAAAAAAGACCTACATCATCACACTTAATCAACAAAATCAGCTGGCAATTTGAAAATAAATGATCAGCAATCAATTCAATTACAACAAAGAAATATGGCACAATTCAACAGTTTAACTAAGTTGGATACAAAAAAATCTTGGCAAACTAAGAAACACCAATGGAAATGAATGATTAACGTATGTAATCAGATAACAACAGATTTTGTTATGCTCTAAAATTCTCATATGCCCTTATTGGAACAATCTAACATTCCAGATCTGCAATCAATGGTTAAAAGTAGTTATCAAGAAATGTAATCAATTAATTTACTTCTGATTATGTTAATCATAATCACAATTGGTATTATTGATTTACAATCAATGTTCTAAATTCAGCCATTTAAATCTGATCATCTAAATTACTAGCTCTTGAATGAATAACAGACCAATGTTACAATTGATTATTTGGGATCTCAAATCAAATAACAAACCCGTAACTTGGTGCTCAATTGATATAATATTGTTGATAATATCTGAAGATATTGTTATCTGAAAATTTTGGTTGAACTGAAGGTTTTGTTGTAAAGTTTTTTGTATAATAGACAGAGATTCAATAATAATAGTTTTATTCGTAGCTTCCTAAAACCGCAGTTTTGTTAATTTCTTTCTCAGCTTGATGGCTGGTATTCCTCCTGGTAAACTATCTTCAATTAAGTGTTCTACCCTTATCTCTGGGTTTTTTACCAGTTACGTTTATCTTGATGTCAGTGCTTGCATGTTAATTCTCAATAAAATTAGTAAACAACAATAAAATCAAAGCAGAAAATAAAAAAAATAAAGAAAATAAAGAAAAAAAAGAAATAAGTCAAGGCGATTTTGCAAGGTAGTATTCCGTTAATAGCTGTGATCAAGAACTATTATTCCAGTGTGGTTAAGTATCAATTACTATCAACATAAAGTGTTGATAGTGGAAATGAATTTTGAGATAACAAATAGTTATTTATTAGATGATTGTAATTTGGAGAGTTGCTTAGATTAAATCTAAACTGAGAGGTCTGTCTTTTCAGCTTCTAATCCTACTGCTATATATACATAATTGAGATTCCTTAATTTCTCAATTCTCCACAACAGAAATCTTGCAATTTCTTTGAGAGAATTCTGTAATTTCTGGAATCCTGCAATTTCTGAGAGAAATCTTGGAATTCCACATTTTACTATGTCTACTTTTGATTGGCTAATAACTATGCTAATCTCTATTCCCTATATTTTTATGAGTAATATTATTCTCTTCTTTTAATATTAAGCTCTGTCAAAATCTAACTTGTTTAATTCCCCCTCTTGAAGTATTTCCTGGATTTCATTTTCAAGAATTACTTGTGTTATTTAAGTCTGTAATTTTTCAAATTGAGCATTGATGATTTTTCCCAATTGATTACTGGTAACCATATCTATGGCTTTGTTAAGTAATATTTCCAGTCTATCCTGAAATGCCGTGTGTATTCAGTATATAACTCGAGCTTGTGTGGATAAGTTGTTTTTCCCCACAAAATGTTCTAGTTGTTGTAGTATTGTTGTATCAAATAACCGCTTTGTTTTATCTGTATATAAGTTTTGGATATTTACATGTTGTCCCAAGTAAATATAACAATAGTTTCTTGGAAATTGTTGTATCCACCAATTCCAAGTTTCCTTAGTTAACTCTTGATATATTGACTCTTTTGTTGATTTTTTTATTGCCAATTTTACTTTTGCAATGATTTTGTCAATGGTATTTTTTGGTTTTTTCTGTCTTCTGTGTTGTACTGTCTTTCTGATATCTTGATATCAAATGATTTGTTGATTGATTGTAATTTCCATTTCTTGGTGTTGGATCAATTGAAAAAGTTGTTGTGCTAGTGAGTGAATGTTGTCTGTAATTTCCATTTTTCTGCTATTTCCTGTTACGTCTACCATGTCTTTATATTCTTTTGATGGATCAATTTTACGTGTTGTTGTCAATGATAATGATTGGTTCCAGATCTCATAAAATCTCATCTGGTTGGACTAGTATTCTCTGTACCCCTAATTGTGAAATATTATTGATGGAGTGTGGTGTGGTGTTGTGATATGGTTTTAGTCAATCTCTATGTGCTGCTTTAGTTAAAATTTTGTTATCCAGTCTTAATTTGTAAGCTTCATTTCCTAGAATTTCTTCTATGTGAAATGGTCTATCACATTTGGGGTCGAATTTTCTACTTCATTGTTTTTTCACTTTGGTACGATGTAAGAGTACTTTGTCTCCAATCTTGAATTTAACTGGTTTGTCTGATAGTTGACTATTGTGTCTTTCTTTCTGTTTTTCTTGTGACTTTTGAATATTATCAGCTGCTCTTCTTTGTTTGTTTTTCAATGTTTCCATTAAGTCATATGTTCTTCTTAGCAATGTTTCTTGAAAATTTTCTTCTGTTATTGGTTCAGCTGAATATGTATTAATTTCTCTCTCTACTGGTAACATTGCTGTTCTCCCATACACTAATTCAAATGGTGTTGCTTGTGTAGTATCTTGTTTTATTGTCTGATAAGCAAATAGTACTGATAGTATGAACAAATCCCAATCATTCTGGTTTTCTTGGCTGAGCTTAACTATTACTTCACACAATGTTCTATTGAATCTTTTGATTAATCCATTAGTTTGTGGATGGTATGGTAATGATAATGGTCTCTTAATTCCGAATCTTTGGCTCAATTCTGTTAATGTTCTGTTCACAAAATGAGTTTCTTGGTCTGATAATAATTCTTTTGGACATCCATGTCGACAAATCAAATCCTAATAAATGAATTTGGCAACGGATTCTGCATCTGCTTTTTGAATTGCTTTTGCCTCTGGCTATTTAGTGAGATAGTCCATAGCTACTGCTATGTATCTGTTTCCTCTGCTGGTGAATGTTAATGGTTTGACTAAATCAATTTCAATACGGTTAAATGATTGTCTCACTTTGATTGGTTTTAATGGTTTACTAGATCTTGTTCCTCCTCTTTGCTGACAAGTATCACAATTTTGAACATATTAAATGATGTCTGAATACATTGATGGCCAATAGTATTTTTTTCTGGTTTTTTCTATGGTTGCTTCTTTGTGAAAATGTCCTGCTGTTGGATTTGAGTGCATGTTGAATAATATTATCTCTTTTTCTGGCTCTGTAATTACTTTGGTTGGTTGATCTGAATTTTTTCAGTTCTTCCAATAAAGTATATTTTGGTAAGTGATAAAATATTTTAATTGTTGTTTGATACTCTTTCATTTTGTTTGAGATAAATTCTCCCTGAATTGTTGAATGGTTATATAATGTTAAAGTTGTTAATATTTTTGTATGTTCATCTTTTGTTGTATTTTTCGTTGGTATTGTTCTGGTTTTGTTATATTTTTGGGTTTGAAATGTTTTTAGATTTGTCTTATTCGCAACAAACTGTTAGCATTTCCATTGTCTTTTTCTTTCTTATAGTGTATAGTATAAGTATATTGTGAGAGTGCCATTTTCCATCTGGATTGGTGGCCATCATCACATTTTTGCTTTTGAAGTGATGTTAATCCTTTATGATCTGTGTATATATCAAACTTTTGGCTCAAGTATTTGTTCCATTTCATGACTGCCCAATAGATTGCTAAGTGTTTTTGTTCTGGTGTTCCATAGTTTTTTTCAGCTGGTGTTAGATCTTGGCTGGCATATGCTACTGGATGTTCTCTGCCATTTGGTCCTCTCTGAAATAGTACTGCTCCCAATGCTTGGCTGGATGTATTGGTGGTAATGATGAATGGTTTGCTGTGATCTGGATAGATCAGTACTGAAGCTTGAATGAGCTTTTTTTTCAAAATATCAAAAGCTTCTTGTTGAATTTCTGTCCATTTATATTTTGTATTCTTGGTTTGCAGTTAGTTGAGTGGCTGTGCTATTTTGGAAAAGTTCTTGATAAAACATCAGTAATAACTGGTGAATCCCAAGAATGATTTCAGTTCTGTCATATTGGTCAGCACTGGAAAGTTCTTTACTATTTCTATTTTCTCTGGATCTATTTTGATGCCTTTGTTACCAGACAAAATTAGAGATATTATTTAGCATGAAATTATCTTTATAATTTCTATCATTAATTAGCATATATTATCATTTCAAATTATTACTTATTATATTAGCAAAATGTCTGAAATTATCATTTAATTAATAACTCAATTTGTACATAACACAAATGTAACCTAATTGCAATGATTAATCATGTAATACTCCGAACTATATAACATTCAAAAAGTTTGCCGAAATTTGTAGAAATTTGTAGAAATAATTGATAGTTCACCAAAATATCTAATAGTTCACAGAAATAACTTGTAGTTTGCTAAAATGTATTTTTAGTTCAGCAAAATTGTAGAAAATAGCAAAGTTCAAGTTCATAGAATAGTGTTACAACAAATTGTATAAAAGAAGAGCTTCTCTCTTCAAGAAAATATATCTTATCTTACCTCAAATTTATCAATTAGAATCATTCTTTACACACAGAAACAAAATAAATATCAAATAATTCAAAAAATCAAATTCTTAATTATTTCTCTTGAAATTAACCAATTTCTACTAAACAGTTTGAAATTGACTAGTTACCAATTTCAGTAAACTGTTAAAATGCTTCCAGGCCTGGATCTGAAATGACTTTCATAAAACATTTTTTTCTTTTCTTTTTACACTTCTTTTATTTTTCTTTTCTTTTCTTATTATAATCATCAAGATAGCCTACAGACAAGATTGCTGTAGAAGAGTTGACTTTCACAGCAAAGTAACTACACATTTTTTAGTGAGCTTCCAGACAAGCAATTTTTGGGAAAGAGTTGACATTTACTACAATGTAACTACATAAAGTAACTGGCAAAAAATTGGTCATTCCACTTATAAGCCCAGTAGTTCAAACTATAGAAGATAATTTGAAGATAAATTCAGTTACTGAAGATTCAACCACATCTAGAAAACGTGAATTCACAGCAAACAGGCATCAACAACATTACAAAAAAGAGACCAAAAACCTTCAGTAACACCATCTTTGCTGACTATGTGTCCCAAAAATTTTAGTTCTGTCTTGCCGAAGAAGCACTTTGTTGCATTTAACTTTAGTCCTGCTCTTCTTAGTCTTTTGAACACTTGCTGTAGATGATGTAGATGATCATTAAATGTCTTTGAGAATATGTTGGTGTCGTTTAAGTAGACAACTACTGATTTCCATAGTAAGCTGGTATACACAATTTCTATTAACCATTGGAAAGTGGCTGGAACATTGGTTAAGCCAAATGGCATCACTTCAAATTTGAAATTTCCTTCTCTAGTGGTAAATGCCATTTTTTCTTTGTCGGCTGGATCCATGGCTACTTGCCAGTAACCACTGTCCAAGTCTAATGTTGAGAACCATTTGTTCTTGCCGAAAGTGTCGAATAATTCCTGTATTTGTGGAGTTAGATAGCTGTCTACATGAGTTACACTATTGAGTTTCCTGTAGTCCACACAAAATCAGATTTTGTCATTTTTCTTATGGACAAGTACCACTGGTAATGACCAGAGGCTCATTGATGGTTGGATTAGCCCATTGTCAAGCATTTGGTTTATCTCTTGATGAATAATCTTGTGGCTGGTTGGTAGTACTCTGTATGCTCTTTGTTTAATTGGCATTGTATCTCCAGTCTTGATTTGATGCTGGATGATGTCAGTTTGGCCAAACTTATTTTTGCTGGCAAAGATGTCATTGAACTGGTTGAGCAACATCTTGAGCTGCATACATTGAAGTGAATCTAAGTTTCCCATGTTTATTTGTTCCAATTGTTCTGGTTGGAGCAAATAATATTTGCTTTGTCTGTATATTGTTTGTGATATGATATCAACATATCCACAAAGCTGTGAAAAGTCTGGAATGGTGCTTGGTGGTTGATCTTCTATTTCTGTAGTCAAATATCCAATAGTGGTTCTTTCTGGTATCTGGATGACACTTCCAGTATTATTGTAGATGAGAATTTTTATGCAGCTATAATTTTTGGCTGGTATGTAAAGATTGATAAGTCCAATCTCTCCTGACTTGCAAAGACTTGCTTCTGCTTCAAAAATTTGGTTTTGATCTTTCACCTTCCTTTCTATTTCTACCATGTATTGATCATATGGTAGAATGGAAATTGCTTGACCGATTGAGATAATTTTTTCTTGGCCAACAATTTTTTTCTCCACCATATTAACTGGTACATCTATTCTACCTGTTGACCCAAATCCCTGTATTTCTCTTGCTGTTATTCCTAACTCTTCCCTATTTCTCACTAGTACTAACTAAGCTATTTTAACCAATGGTAAGAATATTGCCTGTGCTATCTTTTCATTTGACTCTATTATATAGGCCTTTTCTGAATCATTTTGTAACATAATGATGATATTTCCTACATATTTCACATTAATTATTCCTTCTCTTATGTTTATTTCTCTTTTCGCTAAACTACTCCTGGATGCTAGTTGAACTATTGTTGTTGCTGGAATTTCTAAAGCTACTTTCAGATTAATGCAGGTATGCAACAGTGATTTCAATTTGATGGGCTCTTTTCTGGGATATCTCAGATCAAATCTGGCATCCATATCATGCATGTGTTCTGGCATAATACCTTTGTTGTTATCACTGAACCATTTAAGTTCCTGCTTCTTAGTGAGGTCAGAGAGCACGATATATTGTTCGTAGGTTAAATCGGAGTTTAAATCTGAGTTGGAATTGTTGTCATTGTTAATTCCATTTTGAATGGAGTTGGAACTGGTGTTTTTGTCGTCGTCCTTGTCAGAGTTTGAATTGGGATTGAAAATTGATTCTGATTCTGATGCACAGCTGCTGATTGGTTTTTCCTTTTCAGGAATTGTGTAGATCATGCATGGTGGTAGATTGTAAATAAGGTCACACTCATTACAATACTGGAAGTTACATGGGATCAAACAGTGGTCACATAGTTGGGTGTTTATTTCTTCTAATCTTTGTTCCTGCTCTTTTCTGGTGGGTGTTAAGTTCTAATAATGTTCATGAAATTCTTCTGGGCTGTTTTCTAAGTTAAGAAAGGCATCCAGGTTGAGAACCAAAACAATGTTTGTTGGTTCTGGAGGGTTGTTTTTGATCTCCAGAATTTTACTGGGCGAAGCACCTTCCACTTTGGCATTGGCCATTCGCCAGATTTCATCTTTGTCGTGTGGATAACCTTCTAAGCAAGAGATTGTTTGGTGCCAGGTGGCTGTTATTGGCATGCCGCGACTCACCCAATCGCTGATGAGGATTGTGTATTGGCACGAAGTGTCGCACATTCCTCCTCGACCAGGAATGTTATTCCACATTCCTTCATTGAGTAACTGTTGGCCACAAGCAAGACATGGTTTGTTGTCCCACTTGTCTAGTCATTTTGGGTAACCATAATGTTCTCTATGGCATAGTTTGCAGTAGTAGTGGGTTCGTGTTCAGTAGTCTTCATTTGGCGTGATCCATGCTTCCATAAAAGAGAGTTTTTTCTTACAGTCCTAACATTTTAAGGGAATATAAGGTGGCTCCTTCACTGGCTCACATAAGTATTTTCTTTTCCAGCCACTGGTTATTTTCTCTGTGGCTTCATCAGCTTTTTCAGGTAAGTCTTCTTCTTTTTTCTTTCCTTTCCCTTTTTCTTCCCAGTTGGTTGGCATTGCTTCGCTTTCATTGTTATTGTTTTAGGCATTGATAGTGGTCTCCCAGATATGTTTTTCTGTTTCTGTTCCTTTTCCTTTTACATTGTTCTTTTCTTCCCAGTCTAGAATTGGTGGTAGCTTGTTGTGTTCAATGTTAGCCCATAATACTTGGTACGCTTTCCAAGTAGGCTTTGGTTTTTTTTCTTCGAAATTGATAAGCAGCATTGATGACGTGACATTGTTTGGTTTAAAATGGCCACACATGACTGGTACTTGTGTGTATTGGCTATTTTGGCTGAGTTGGAGTTCCTGTGTATTCCAGTCGAGCATTGCGTTGGTCTTGAACAACCAGTCATTGCCAACAAGAGCTTGGTACTGTGTTGCTTCCATTACTAGTACCTTGATTGGTACAGTGATGCCGTTAATTTCAATGAGTAGATTGTTAATCTCGCCAATAGGAGTTTTGGTTGCTTCATCGGCTATTATAATTCTGGTGCTGGCAACATGATCAACTTGGTGATCTAATTGGTTCATGAGTTGTCATGTGATAATGCTGCCTGCTGACCATCTATTCAGAATGAGCTTAATAGAATAGCCATCAATTTTGGCATCAGTGTACATCGCCATGATGGGTTTTTCCTTAATAGTGGCTTCACTAAACAAAAGAACTTCTGATGGTTCCTCAATTTCAAATGGAAATATGGCTACAAGTGACTCGTCTTCTGTAACAGTGGTTGGTGAGATATTGCTGGTAAATGTTAATTGGAGGTTGGTTTCCAGGTCCTTGGATTGAGCATCTTCTGGAGTAACCAGAAAACTTAAATAGTTCTGAGAATTTGGGTTTTGGGTGGCACCAATACCTGAATTCTGCTGAGGAGATCCTGTTTGCTGGTTTGACAAACTGGGAATCAGTTGGTGGACTACTATTGCCGATTGCCAGTTTTGTTGTATCATTTTTAGCTTTTGGATTCCGTTTTGAGGCAAGTTTTGTGGCGGTGTTTGAATTTGTGGTTGGGGTTAATAAATGACTTGAAGTTACGGCTGATAAATTACTTGTGGCTGTGATTGATAGATTGCAGGTGTTTGATAGACTGGAGTTTGATATACTGGTGGTTGATAGATTTGTAACTGCATTATTGGTAGGTAAATAGTTTGATCTTGATTTGGATAACAATTCAGAGTTTGAAATCTGCAATTGAAATTTCGATATTGATTTTCCGATCGTGGATTGTTGTTATAAAATCTGCAGTCTGCTCTTATGTGTTCTTGTTTACCACAGTTGTGACAAACACACGTTTCTGGCTGCCACTGCTGATTAGGTGCTGCTAATGATGATAATGAACACAACTGATTTTGAAAACAATTTGTGTTTTCTGGATTATTGCGTTGTTGTGGTGGTTGATAAATTGTGCAATTGTCAGCTAAGTATCCCTCTAATTTCTAATTAATTGAATTATTGAATTGTTTTAATTTGGAATTCAATTCAGATGATCCATTCATCACTAGGTTTATGGCATGGATGTGATTGGCTTCTAATTCGGCAGATTCAAAATCTTTGACATGTGTGACTGCATCCTGGAGAGTGGCTGGATGCAATGGGTGTATATGTTGCAGGATGCTACTGTGTAGACCACAGATGAATTGATTGAGAATTTGTGGCACTGTAAAATAATTAGCATCAATTGCTTGAATTTGTTGCAGATTTCTATGGAAGTGTCCCAAATATGTGATAACTGCTTCAGTTTCTCCTTGTTTAATTGTGGTGAAAGTGTTGGTTAATCTGTTGATGCTGTTGTTATTGCTAAAGTATCTCAAAAATTCCAGTTTGAAGATGTTGAAATCTTGGGGTTTGTCAACCAGGCTTTAATACCATGAGTTCGCTGTATCCTTAAGAAAATAGGATATGGCTTGAAGTGCTCAGGCCTTATTCCATCTGTTCGCAGTAATGGCTTTCTCTACATTATTCAGTCATACTTGTGTGTCATCCTCTTTGCCGGTAAAGTTGTCAAGTTTTGCAATTGGTGTGTAAGTTATTGGATCTAAGTTGGGTTATTGTGGTGGCTGTTGAAGCAGTTGTTGTTGTACTGGTTGTTGGGGTGGTAGTTGAAATGACTGCTGTATGGGCTTGGCTATTGGATTAATTGGCAGTTGGTCAATAACAATTACTGGAGGTAAGTTCTGCTGATTAATTATTTCAGGGTTTGGATTGTTTTGATTCAGTGGTGTTTAGATATTCAGAGTTTCAATTTCCGGATTTTTCAAACTTGGATTTCATGGAGTTTGAACGTTCGGAGTTCCAAATTCTGAGTTTTCTGAGATCAGGTTTTGGTAAGTGAATTCTTGATTTTTATTTCCTTCTTCTTCTTCCTCTGATAATTCCCACAGAGTAGTGGTTCCGAAATTTGGTTGGGGTAGCAGTAATTGAATTCCTGATGGCATTGGGGATCATGATTTAAATCCTTCAAAATACGCGCCATATGGTTCTAGTAAGTCTTCTTTTCGTTGTTTGCTTTGGAACTGCAATCTTCTAAATGTTAATGTCGTGTTTAATGTGGACGCGTCTGCTGATGAAATGTTGATGGAGCTTTCAGGTGTGTAGTAATATGATGGAGCGGTTGGTAATTCTATTCTGTGTTTTTTCCAATTAGGTAACTGTATTCCTTTTGGTGTTGCTGCTGGTGTTTGTATTTTTCCTTTATTTTTGTTTGTGTAGGTAATGAGGAATTGTTGCTGTACATATCTTTCAATATTTTGATTAATCTCTCTGATGATTGGTGTAAAACTATAGTTCCTTGGTAAGCTGGTATGTTGAAACAGTTCTGTATAAAAGTTTTCTCTGGCTGATTCAATGTTTACTGTTCTTCCTAAATAGGCAGTAATTTTATTATTGATGTAGAAGTTGAAGGCTGATTCAGCTGAGTAGTGATTACTGTTTAATCCTAATTGTTGGTTGTATTGTTGAAACAAGGACTTGGCAAATTCTAAGTGGTTGGCTCCTATAATTTCTGGTTCTGCCATGTTTGGATGATGTGTTATTGGTGCTGGTTCTCTGTAGGCTTATACCTCACAGGAAGCACCAAATGTTATAGTTGATTATTTGGGGTCTCAAATCAAATAACAAACCCATAACTTGGTGCTCAATTGATATAATGTTGTTAATAATATCTGAAGATATTGTTATCTGAAGGTTTTGGTTGAACTGAAGGTTTTGTTGTGGAGTTTTTTGTATAATGGACAGAGATTCAATGATAATAGTTTTATCTGTAGCTTTCCGAAACCACAGTTTTGTCAATTTTTTTTTCAGCTTGATGGCTGGTATTCCTCCTGGTAAGCTATTCTCAATTAAGTGTTCTATTCTTATCTCTGGGTCTTTTACCAGTCATGTTTATTCTGATGTCAGTGCCCACGTGTTAATCCTTAATAGAGTTAGTAAACAACAATAAAATCAAAGCAGAAAATAAAGAAAAGAAAGAAAATAAAGAAAGAAAAGAAATAAGCTAAAGTGATTTTGCAAGATAGTATTCCGTTAATAGCTGTGATCAAGAGCTATTGTTCCAGTGTGGTTAAGTATCAATTACTATCAACATAAAGTGTTGATACATAATTGAGATTTCTCAATTCCTCAATTCTCCACAACTGAAATCCTGCAATTCCTTTGAGAGGATTTTGTAATTCCTGGAATCCTGCAATTCTTGAGAGGAATCCTGGAATTCCATATTTTACTATGTCTACTTCTAATTGGCTAATAACTATGCTAATCTCTATTCCCTATATTTCTATAAGTAACACCAAGTAAGTTCATCATAAATTAATTAATTAAATGTATATAAATAATTGATGTATTTTAAATAGTTCTAATATAGTATGTAGATCTAATGTAATTTAGCTATATATACAGCCCCTCTGTCAGCTCAGAAAAGTATCAGTTCAATACTGAGCCAACTCTTCACTATAGTTTTATAGTAAGCAGTTAGTTCTCTCTTTTATTTTTTACTCTTTTCTTCTTCTTTCCTATGCTCTAAATACTTGTTATCACAATTTCAAGTATGCCTTCCCATATTCCTTATTACCATTTGGAATCATGTTGTTTATAATCTTTTACCTACTTGTTATTACCATTTCAAGTTGTTCTATTACTTCCAATCTTTTAAATCATGTATTATCACTATTTCACATTAAGTTTTGTTTTACCAAACAAGTTGTTAAATCTAAAAATAAGTAATAAAGTATCACATTGTTAGAGAGTGGTCTCAACAATAAAAAGTTTAAGCAAAATCTATTTTAGTTATGTTTGACTTTCATAATTCCTTTTATAATTCTTATAACTTCATTTTCAAAGTGGGCATTTAAACACCACACCCTTTCAATGACTAATTGAAAGAATTCTGGTTATGATTTTCTTAAGTAGTTTTGGTTTCTCTTTGTTGCTGGTTGTGTTTTTGATACATATAAAGAGATGTAACTTCTCTTTTCCCCTTTTTAAATACCTAAGACTGGTTCTTGCCCAAAAACAAATAATAATGACAATACTTTTTTTTACTTTTAATGACCTTATCATGTACCTTTTTTTGCTTTCCCACCTACTGAAATAGTTCATACACCCATGATATGCTATAGTCAATAGTATAATCATGGTAATGTGTATTCCAAGTGAAAGTTATTGTCATTGTTAAGAAGTTACAAATCCGTAGCTTTTACCTAGTAACATTATTTTCAACTAATCTAGTCTTTTTTATATTCATCTTATAACTGGATCTTGTCAGTTATTTCTTAGTACAATGTAATTTCACCAAATGTCTTACATATTTAATAACAGTAAAGATAGCTTTATTCCTTCTATTAAAAATCTCAACAGTTTTTGAACACTAATTTTTTAACACAAACCCTTTACAAACTATTCTGTATAGATTCATATCCAAAGAATATTTAAAAAAAGTTTACAAAACAGCAAAAAAAAACAGATCATAAACACCTATTAAAGCAATTTATCAAACAGAAGCTTTAACCAAAAATTTTTTCAACCACAAATATTTTGAACACAGATGAAGACATGATCAGACAACTTCACCTTATTATACAGTAAACACAATACACTAGGATATTTTTTATTATACAATCTTTTTTTAACTACTATTGGCAACTATTTATGCATAGTTTTTATTAAGTATATGTATAGATTGGCAAATTTTCTACTAGTAAATCCAAAGAACATATGCAAATCAAAATGCCAAACTTTTGCAGTAGCCATATAATTCACTTTTTTGATTAGCATATACAGAATTATATTATGATCAAAACTAACTTCCTATTGAATTTGACAAACAGACTTAAATAAATTCTGAACAAAATAATGGATGTTGTCAAATACAGCTGTGTTTTCAGCCACCAAAAACCATTTTTGTACCTCTTTGGCAAAGAAAAATAAGAATAAGCAGTCTTATTTACTATCACATTAGTCTTTATATTTTCAGAAATTCTGAAATAACTTTTAACTTATAATGAGATTCTTATTTTAAATTAGATTAGTAATGTGTCTTCTTTCTATTTAACATTGATTATAAAAAGCAGATACAGCAAACACTATTTCAAACACACATATATTAATAGCAGCCTAATTGTTCAGATACAAAACAACTATACAGAAAGATAGAATACGCTTTAATAACAAAGCAACAGCCTGTAATTTGGCCATAGTAGAAGACAAAAGCCTATGTATTTTAATACCAATATCTATATCTATAATTAGAAAATAAGCAGCTGTTCCACTAATAATATTAACAAAGCCAGCATTTTTCAAAGATCCATTAATATAAACTTTAATTACATTAGACCAAATCTTATGTAAACAATCTTATACATCAGAAATTTTTTTAGATTCCAAAATTTTTAAGCCAAATAACTGATTAATTTTAGCAAAATCAATCAACACAGAATCTTTATTGTGCAAAAACTTTGATGCAAGTTTGAACCAATAAGACACAAAATTTTTGGAATTCAATTTCTTCAATTGGCAAAAAGTTTTTCAGTCTATTACATTGTCTTTTTTATCTAAAAATCTATCATAAAATACAATCCCAAATTGCTTTAAAGAACTAATAGAACTAAGATACAAGGTCTTTTCCAAAACAATTAATATAGAAAACTTATTAGAACTATGAAATACATTGAATAAATTGTTTATTAGAAACAACTTATTATCCAAAAAAAGTTTTACCACTTTAGCCAAAAAATTGTTTATTGAACTAACATACAACTTAATAGAAAACTGCAAAAAATTCAAAGAAATCCAACCTAAAACCTGCAAATTCAAAAATTTATGATAAATAAATGCCCAAAAATGCCTAAAGCATTAGAAAAAACAATAAGTACAGTTAATTTTCCTTCCAACTGCATTTGCTTAAATGGTTTCAAACCATATAAAGAGGAATAATACAAAGTCTCACTAAAAAAATCATGTAGTAAACAGGTTTTAAACTTGAGGCTCTTTCTGGTTATAACAATACACACTTGACAAAACAAAATTAAACTGAGTTCTATAATTAATAATAAATTGTAATATAGTTGAGACCAAATAAGAAAACTGCTTATTTGTAATAGTTTTTTTAAATACCATATTAATAAAAATCAAACATCAGAATGAATTTTGGCTAAACTTGGCTTGAACAACTTTTTAGTTGACAAAAAAATCCCCAGATATTTGTGCACTTTACTTTTTTTGGCTATTAAAATTAACAGACCATTGATCTTTAAAGAAACAACTTTAACATCTTAGTTAATAAGAATAATTACTGTATTTTTATTATTAATAGAAATATCATTGATTGAAAAAAATTCACTAGCAATATTCAAAGCATACTGTATAAAAGCTTAACAATTCTTGACCCAAATTATATCATTTACAAATACATTAGCAGCAAAGAAGAAAGATATCTTACCACTATTTTCTATTCTGTCTGTTTTGGCCACAAATTTAGTATTAATTCAGTATTAACATAAATGTTTATGCCTCTTAACTTTACACAAAAGTGGATCATAAAAAATTCTCCAAAGAAAAGATAAGAAGACTTTATCTTAATTCAGTCTATTATGTACTTTATAGTCACCTAAGAGACCAAAATCAGTTATTATTCAATTGATTTTGTTCTTATATATGTTAACAAAAAATCTTATAAATCTGTTACACATTTTAATCCATTGTAAACTAGTTTTTAAGTAGTGTTAAACAACTAAGTCATATGCTTTGTGCATATTTTACAAGACTAATTAAAGTTTTTTATTTTTTTCTTAAGTATTTTTAATCACTAATTCAACAGCAAACACAAAAGACTAAGTAGATATGCCTTTTAGAACAGAAAAATTATTATCATAAAGAACACCAAACTTGCTATATACAAATAAAATTTGATTAAATAGAAATTTGGAAAAAATTTTCCTGGTTGTTTTAATTAAAGCAATAAGTTGAGTGTTTATTAAAACTCTATTCCACTCATAAAATTTAAAAATTATTAAAACCCAAGCTTTTTTCCACAAAACTAGAACACTATCAAAGAACAAACATGTATTTAACAAATTTAAAAAACACTCTACAATATTATTATTATTATTATGCTTTCAAAGTTTATTAGAAATGCCAAACAAACCAGCAGTTTTGTTATCAAGCAAACTATTAATTACCAAAAACAGTTTTTCCATACTGATTTCTTTTATTACACTAGAAAAAACATTATTATTTATATAATTCAATAGTATATATTAGTAAGTTTATAAATCAGATATTATTTGAAACACAGCCTATTTTTTTATCTAATTCTCCATAATTCTGTCAATATTAAGCTTCATCTTTTTAGATTTTAGAATCAAATCATCTTTTATCATTAAATAATCTAAAACCACTTTGCAAAAAAACCAATCCAAAATACTTCTTATTATATTTTCTTTATTAAAACAAAAACTTTCTATATGTTTTTTAATTACTTTCTTAATAGACATTTCTTCAATTAATTTTAAATCATAAAGCTTAGACTTTCTGTATCTTTTTCAAACTATTGACAAATATTTAAGAACATTCAATAACTTTCCATTGTTTTGAACTATATTCATGATCTTAAGAGCTTTATTACTATCTAAAGTCGACTATTTCTTAGCAAGATAATTAAATTTAAACATGTTATTTGAACTCAACTTCTTAACAATCTTGGCAATTATCAATTTCAATCCAAAAAACTTCAAAAATTACCAGTTTCTTGAACATTAAAACTTACTAAACCAATGTTTAGAGAATGTTTTATCAGTTGATTTTATTATTACTTTTTTTAGTAAATCTTACATAATATTCAAATTACCATTAGTTTTTGTTTTTAAAAACTTATCATTAATTACCAAAAACTTGGCAAAAGAATATTTCTTAAATTGTGTCCATTTGACATTATTAGCATTCTTGATTTTAAACTTTTAATGATCTATATTAGCTTGCTTATACATGTTATTCAAAAAAATATCTAAAAGACTACTCAAACCAATTGATACCAAGACA
This sequence comes from Geosiphon pyriformis, assembly GCA_016748015.1. Taxonomy (NCBI): domain Eukaryota; kingdom Fungi; phylum Glomeromycota; class Glomeromycetes; order Archaeosporales; family Geosiphonaceae; genus Geosiphon; species Geosiphon pyriformis. Next base: position 146,307 of record JAAOMT010000176.1, on the reverse strand, counting down.
GTTTTGTGATTAGTGTCAAAAAAGTTAAACATAAAATTGATTTTATAATTAACAATAGCTAACAATAAACTTTTACTCACAAAAATATAATTTATAATCTTTTTAATATTTTTCAAGTTGCTTTAAATAAAGGTTTTAATCAATGAATATTCACCAAATAAGTTAACCAGATCTAACTCCAAACAAAACTTGAAATTTGCACTTTTCTCAGACTTATTTTTGTTAAAATTCTCATCCAAAATTACAAAATTGCTGGAGTTAACAGTCTTAGCAATAAGAGAATTAACATTTAAAGCTTGATTAAACCTAGCTTCAACCAAAGTATTAGTATATAAGTCCAAAATTGTAACTAAGAGCTTGTTTTTGAACAGAAACTACACCAAAATAATATAACCAAAAATCTCTTCTATCTTAAAAACATGTTTAGCCAAAGAATTGTTCATAATAATGATTACTTTAGCATTAAAAAAACTCTTATCCAACTCAAATGTGAAAATATGTACTCCATCAAACTTATTAGCAATCTATGGCTTGATATTAGCCTTTAGTTTTGTTTTTGTAACAAAAAAAACTATATTATCCAAATTAATATGCCAATGAACAACATCTTTCTGTTTAGCAAAAACATTAATATTTCTAATATTACATGTAGCAAACTTCCAAATAAAACTGGTTATTAAGAAGAATAAAACTCTAACTTCAAAACAAGATTGTTTACTTTGGCCAAAAGACTCATAATTATATCCAAAAAACTTATTAAGCTATTGTTACGGTTTAAGAATTTAGCAAAAAAATCATAAAAATAATACAAACTATTCAATTATAATATAGTGCAGTAATAATCTTAGAAAAGTAATGATTAACATAGTAATAAACACTATCTTATGATAGTGACAAGCACCAGTTCACAATAGCAGCCAACACCAATTGGTGATAGCAGCAAACACCAGGTTGAAATATCAAAAAGAAAGTATTACAATGTGTTTTCTCGTAGAACTACAAACATGTATATATACAGTAGCTTTAATATTGGGAAAAAACAATCAAGTAATAAAAATTATAACTTATCAAGCAATAGATCCAATTTTATCTAACAAACTCCACTTTAAATTATACTTTCAAATTAAATATCCCAAGAAATCTTTAAATCAAAAAGAAATGAAAAAAAATATTTAAAACTGAATTATCACAACCCAAAGTATTAAGAAACTTACTTGTATTATTTATTGAATAAAACTATTATTCATCAACTGAATCCCTTAGAAGAATAATCCTTGATCAAGATTATTTACGTTGTTACTAATTGATAAAAGCTTTATTGTAAGAATTAGAAAAAGCACTAAAGGCCATTAATATTCTGTGTTTCTAGATTAGAGAAACACATCAGGCAATTGCAAGGATAGCCTCAGAGAAAACCCCAGATAGTGGGTAGATTTCAGTTCAGCTTCTGAGAAGGAGTACATAAACACACACAACAATCAGAAATTGAAGAATAACTTACATTGCAACATTAAAAAGAAAGCCTTCAGTATAATAGTAACATTATCACACAAATAGAATTGAGGAACTCACGAAAGACTGATTGCAATTAAAATAGGATATCAGCAATTAAATATAACAAGAAAACCATCCCGTAACATTTGGTGCACCCTACAAGAAAAGAAAATCAAAAAGGAAATAATAATTAACAATAATTCATTGCTAAAAAGAAAGAGACAAAAGTGGCAACAAAAACCCCTAATCTTACTGTTCTTGAATTCTGCTGTGCTATTTACACACAAAATCAAAGTAATCTTGGATTACCAGAAGAGTGTTGTCTAGCAGAATCTGCCCTCACTTATTATATTAACACTAGAATAAATTATCATATAGGAAAAAAAGAAGAACCACATGACACAAAACTTGGATTGTATAAAGAATTATCACAATACACTACAAAAAAAGTAGCAGTAATAGCCGCAACAATTGTCAAAATCCATCAAGAAATTGAGCAATATGCCAATGAAAATTTTCCAATATCCACAGAAAACACTAGAGAACACGCCAACAAAACCAAAGAAAATTTAGAAACTAATCAGAAAAGTAACCAACAAAAACTAGGAACACCTGCTCAAACACCAAAAAAAACTGTCACTCAATCAATAAAAAAACAATGTATTTATTCACCAGAAGATAAATCATACCATTTTTCACCAGAAAATAAGATACAAATTCTATTAGGAGCTGCATCATCATCAACATCAACTCCACAAATGCCAAGAACTCCTAGTTATACTGATAAAATTAAACAACGTAACTAGGGAAACATACCAATTACAGGAGGATATTCATCATTATTTCAAAACCCTCTTTTTTAGCCAAAATTTAGAACAGGGTTTGAAAACCATAAAGAAGAGTCTGAATTGGAATCTGAAAAAGAGACCAGTGAAAAAACAATCACAAAACCAGTCACTGGAACAAGCAGCCAGTTCAGAAACCAAGAAACTTGTGATCAAGAGGAAGAACTGGATATAAGGGAAGCCACCTTTAGGAACGCTCAAGGAAATATCATCACATCTCTTCTTAGACCAATAAGCCCACCAGTAGAAAATGGCAATGAAATAACCATATCATATATTGCAAGACTAACAGATTTCTCAGGAAAGGAAGAAGAAACAGACATGCACACATGGCTCAGAAAAGCACAAAAAGCCATCTAGGCAAATAACTGGAATGACCAAAGAGCAATTCAAACATTACCTTTTTTCCTGAAAGGCACAGTCAACTCATGGTATCAAAGTCTGAAAACAAAACCCATGAGCTTTGCCAAATTTAAAAATGCACTCCTAAAGTATTTTAGCAACCCAAACACCATAATCCAATTACAAAATGAATTCAATACTATTAAGCAAAATACTGGTGAAACTGTTACCCAATATCTTGCTCAATTCAATCAAATTCGCCATCAGATTAAAGCGATTAAATAAGGATACTACACTGATCCTCAGGTTTTAAATCAGTTTATTAGAGGATTAAAAAGCAGCATTTTAGGAAGAGTATGCCCTGCCCACCCTAATTTCTTACCAGAAGCCATTACACTCACCAGAGCCCTTGAATCAGCTGAGAAAGAAGCTAATCATAGTCAAATAGTTAACATGGTAATGGAGGAAAATAAGACAAAAACATTAGAGAAAAGAGTAATACAATTAGGGGAGGAACTCTCTAAGAAAATAAAAAGTTACCTCATTCTGGATCCAAGAAGAAATACATACCAACCACCCCAAAGACGCAGCCAAGAAGTCAGCGACAGTCGAAATAATCACTTATTGTGCCAGGAATTCAGAACAGAAATGTGTGCCTGCCATTTTTGCAAACACGTAAAACATTTGATTAGTCAATGTCAAACGCGAATGATGCAGGAAGCACACGAAAATAATTATTACATGCCACCCCAAATGCCCAGAAACCAGTACATGCCAATACCACACCAATATTCCACCACGTATTAAAATCAAGGAGCTTACCAGCAACAGCCCATGATAGCCAACCTGAATTGGCATCCCGAGGCCTGAAATCAGCCTATGTAGAACCAGAATGCGTTGGTCCAGAGGAATCCAAACCATGCCGAAACCAATTAGCAAACCAATCCAAACTACCAAAATTATCAACAAACTTATCTTAATATACCAGAAAATCTAATCATTGGAAACAATGATAGTAAAAACATAAACAGAACTAAAAATTCCTCCAACAAATTGAGCCAGACAATACCACTAGCAGTTGTCACCAAAGATAGCAGCCTTGCAGCTATTTTTCCTTTTGAATTAGAGGAAAACGAGGCTATGTTCAGTGGAGCAGCATTGGACAAAAAATCTCCAATTACTGCTATGTATATGGAAGCCACTGTAAACAATACTCCAATCAAACTTATCTTAAACAGTGGTGTTACTCATAGAAATATAGGAAATATATTAGCATAATTATTAGCCAATCAGAAGTAAACATAGTAAATGTGGAATTCCAGAATTTTTCTCAGGAATTGCAGGATTCCAGGAATTTCAGAATTCTCCGACGAGAAATTGCAGGATTCCAGAATTCCAGGATTCCTCTCAAAAGAATCGCAGGATTTCAGGAATTCCAGGATTCCTGTCATGAAAAATCAAGGAATTGAGGAATCCCAATTATGTATATATAGCGGTAGTGTTAGAAACAGAAAAGGCAGAATCGATAAACACAGAATTCTTAGCCAAAAAACAAAATCATCAAATAAATAATTATTCCATATCTCAATCCACTCTTCACTATCAACACTTTATGTTGATAGTAATTGATACTTAACCACACTGGAACAATAGCTCTTGATCATGGCTATTGATGGAATACTAATCTGCCAAACCGCCTGGACTTATTTCTTTTCTTTCTTTATTTTCTTTTATTTATTTTCTTTATTTTATTTGCTTTGATTGTTGTGTATACTAATTGATTAAAAGATTAAGCACTGAGTTATTGACGTCAAGGATAACCTGGTAAAAGACCCAGAAATAAGGGTAGGATTTTATATATTATCGGATAGCTTACCAAAAAGGCATGACTGCCAGACTAAATCTGGTCACCACACTGAGAAAGAAATTGGAAAAACTCTTGGAAAGATATACCTACTATCGACACTATTGAATCTCTGTCCATTATACAAAAGACTCCATCAAAACCTTCAGATACCACACCTTCAGAACATCATCATGAAAGTAGCTTTTGAGCACCAAGTTACAGGTTGTTATTTATTTCAACAGCAGAAATAATTCCCTGTAACATTTGGTGCTTCCTGTGAGGTATAATCCTACAGAGAACCAGCACCGACAACACCAAACCAAAAGTGGCTGAATCAGAAATTATAGGAGCAAACCATTTAGGATTTGCAAAATCCTTATTGCAACACTATTGTCAATACTTGGGATTAAACCACAATTATATATCTGCCAAATCAGCCTTCAATTTTTACGTCAACAAAAAGATTTCCTCTTTATTAGGAACATCAGTGAATACTGAATTAGCAAGAGAAACTTTCTATAAGGAATTAATTCAAAACACCAACCTACTAACAAATCATAATTTTGCATCTATCATTACTGAGATCAACAAAAAAATTGAACATCATACTCAACAAAGATATCCAATTACATATGCTAGTAAAAGCAAGAGAAAATTACAAACACCAGCAGTAACACCCAGAAAAATACAGCCACCTGCTTGGAAGAAAAACAGAGTTGAATCCCCAAGCAACCCATTCTACCACTATACACTTGGAAGCGCCATCAACATATCATCAACAGACACGTTTCCATCAACTGTGACATTAGCATTTGGATGATTCCCATTCCAAAGTAGACAAAAGAAAACAGAATTGTTAGGACCATATGACAAATACTTTGAGAAATTTAATTCGTGATCATCAACCCCATTAGGACTTCGATCACCACTGCCTCCACCAGATTTCGGAATCTCTGATTTGTGGGAAGCAGCAGAATCAAAAAAAAAGAAAAAAGAATCAGAGGATCAAGAATTCACTTACCAGCACCTGATCACTGAAAACCCGGAAGTTGAAACCCCAAACATTCAAACTCAACAATATTTAGAAAATCCAGAAATTGAAACTCCGAATATTCAAACTCCACCAAATCAAAGAAATCAAAAACCCAAATTAATTAATCAGCAAAACTTACCTCCAGTAATCGTCATCAATCAACTGATTAATCCCATAGCCGAACCCATACAGCAGCCACTTTAGCTACCACTCCAACAGCCAGGACAACAACAACTGCTTCAACAGTCACCACAACCATTTAACTTAGATCCAATGGCCTATGCACCAATCGCAAAACTTGACAACTTTACTGGCGAAGAGAATGATGCTCAAGTATGGCTGAATAATGTAGAAAAGGCCATCACAGTCAATGAATGGAATGACACTCGAGCAATACAAGCCATTCCCTACTTTCTCAAGAATACCGCCAATTCATGGTACTAGAGCTTGATTAATAAACCACAAGATTTTAATGTCTTCAAAGCAGAATTCCTAAGATACTTTAGCAACAATAACAGCATCAATTGCCTAGTCAATGCATTCACCACCATTAAACAAAGAAAAACTGAAGCAGTCACTACTTACCTGGGACGCTTCCATCGAAATCTACGCCAAATTCAAGCAATTGACACCAACTATTTTACAGCACCACAGATACTCAATCAGTTTATCTGTGGCCTGCACAGCAGCATCTTACAACATGTACGTCCATTGCATCCAGGTACCCTTCAAAACACAGTTACACGCGCCAGAGATTTTGAATCTGCTAAGTCAAAGGCTAATCACACCCAAGCCATTAATCTAGTAATAAACGGATCATCTGAATTGGATTCCAAATTGGAAAAGTTCAGTGAATCAATTAATAAGAGATTGAAAAAATACTTAGCTGACAATCATGTCATTTATCAGCCTTCACAATGACACAATAATCAAGGAAACTCTAATCATGCCCAAAATCAGCCATGTCCATCTTTATCAACTAATCAACGGTGGCAACAAGAAACATGTATCTGTCATTATTGTGGTAAACAAGGACACATCCAAATTGACTATCGCCAGCATTTAAATAACCAATGATTGGGAAATCAATATCGAAACTCCAATCGCCAGTTCCAAACTCCGAATTAGTACCCAAATCAAAACCAATCCACTTACCTACCAGTGATACAGTCATCCATCTATCAGTCTCCGGTGTATCAAGCTCCAATCTATCAACCACAGCCACAAGTGATTTATCAACAATTGTAGCCACAAATAATCCACAACCCCAACAAATCCAAACACTGTCCCAAAGCCTACCACCCAACAGAATCCAAAGACTGAGAATGACTCAACAGAGCTGGAGATCGGCAATAGTAGTCCATCAACCAATTCCCAGTTTTTCACAGCAATCATCTGGATTATGCCAGTGGAATTTGGGTACTGGTCAAGCCCAGAACCCAAATTCCCAGAAGACGCCTCAACCAATAACCCAGCATTTGCCCAAAAACAACCACTCATTAGTAATATCTCATTTGCTACCATCACTGAAGACGAGTCTTTGGCTGCTATCTTCCCATTCAAATTCAAAGAAACAGCTGCAATGCTATTATTTAGTGAAGCCACTCTTAAAGCCAAACCAATCACTGCAATATACACTGATGTCAAAATTGAGGGACAACTCATCAAATTAATCCTTGACAGTGGTTCAGCAGGCAGTATCATCACACGGCAATTCATGAACCAATTAGGTTGCCGAGTTGATCGAGCTGTCAGCGCCAGAATCATTATAGCTGATGGAGTGACCAAAACTCCAATCAGCGAAATCGACAACTTCTCTTTCGAAGTCAATGGCATCGTGACTTCCATTAAAGTTCTAGTGATGGAAGCCACTCAATACCAAGCTCTTGTTGGTAATAACTGGCTATCCAAAGTTAATGCAACGTTAGATTAGAACACCCAGGAACTCCAGCTAACATATCAGGACCAACACATACGTGTACTGGCCACATGTGGCCACTTCAAGACTCCTCTAAGAGAGAAACTATTGATCAAACTGGAGAAGAAGAAAGAGAAACCTACCTGGGAAGCCTACCAAGTGTCGTGGGCTGATGAAAAGCATAACAAACTGCCACCAATACTCCCCTGAAATGACAACAACAATGGAAAAGGGAAACAAAAAGAAGAACTTATCTAGAAAACCGATGACTTGACCTGGACTGACAATAACAAGAATGAACTGACCTCAAGCTGGGAATGGGAAGAAAACAAAGAAGAAAAGAGAAAAGGAAAAGAGAGGAAGGAAGAAAACAAAGAAGAAAAGGGAAAAGGGAAAGAGAGAAAGGAAGAAAACACTCAAACCAACAATACTTATATCTCATACACCTATGGCCAACAACAACTATCGACCTATTGCTGACCCAAACTGATATGCGTTGATTGCAGTAAGAAATTGTCGTCAATGGGTGCATGCTGTGGTGATGACAAAGAATATCAGACAACAACCAAGTTCTATTGCCATGCATACCATATCAAACATTTTGGAAGACCAAAATGAATAGAAAAATGGGATAATACGCCATGTATAGTCTGTGGAGAAACTCTTCTGGATGAAAGAATGTGGAACAACATTCCAAGATGTAGAGGAACGTGTGATGTATCATGTCAATACATGATTTTAATAAGTGACTGGATAAGGAAAGGAATCCCAATAGAAGCAGCCTGAAGAAGAGCCATACAGTGACTGGACAGTTGTCCACATAATGATGACAAGATTTGGTGAATGGCACTTGCCAAAATCGAAGAGGCGTCACCTGAGGAAATAAAAACAATCAAAGACAACCCCCCAGAATCTTTAGAGCTTGACTGGGACACAGAACCCATCATAAATCTCCTAGATCTGGAACAATTCTATGAACACTACCAAGAATTAGCACCCACAAGGGAAGAACAAGAACAATGGTTAGAGCAGTTGAACACTCGACTATGTCAACACTGCTTAATTCTCTATGACTTCCAGTATTGTGATGAGTGTGACTTCATTTACAATCCACCACCACGCATGATCTATACAATTCCTGAAAAGAAAGAACCAATCAGCAGATGTGCATCAGAATCGGAATCGATTTTCAATCACAATTTAAACCCCAATAACGACAACAATGAAAACACCGGTTCCAGCTCTATTTAATATGGTGACAACAACAATACCAATTCCAACTCAGATTCAAACTCTGATTTAAACTATGAACAATACATTGTATTACCAGATCTCTCCAAGGAACAAGAGTTGAAATGGTATAGTGACAATGGGGAAGGTATTATGCCAGAACGTGCGCATGATACAGATGCAGGGTTTAATCTAAGATATCCAGGAAAAGATGCCATCAAATTGGAACCATATTCACACACCTACATTGATCTGAAAATAGCACTAGAAATTTCAGCAACAACAATGGTTCAATTAGCATCTAGGAGTAGTTTAGCGAAAAGAAAGATCAATATAAGAGAAGGAATAATTGATGTGAGATATATAGAAAATATCATTGCCATACTACAAAATAACTTAGAAAAGACCTATATAATAGACCCCAATGAAAATATAGCACAGACAATATTCCTGCCTCTGATTAGAGTAGCTCAGTTAGTGTTAGTAGGAAAGAGAGAGGAATTAGGAATAACAGTGAGAGGAATACAAGAATTTGGATCAATGGGTAGAATAGATGTACTAGTCTATATAACGGAAGAAGAAATTGTTTGCCAAGGAGAAATTATCTCAACTGGTTAAACTATTTCTATTCCACCATATAGCCAGTACATGCTAGCAATAGGAAGGAAAGAAAAGAAGCAAGGACAAATTTTTGAAGCTGAAGCAAACCTTTGTGAATCAGGAGAGATTGGGTTGATTAATCTCCACATACTAGCCAAAAGCTATAGCAGCATAAAAATTCCCATCTACAACAACACTGGCAATGTCATCAACATACCAGAAGGAACCATCATCAGATATCTAACCACAGAAATAGAAGACCAACCACCAAACCCCATTCCAGACTTTCCACAACTTTGTGGATATGTTGACATCACATTACAAACAATTTATGGACGAGACAAATGTTATTTGCTCCAACCAGAACAATTGGAACAAATGAACATGGAAAACTTAAATCCACTCCAATGTATGCAGCTCAAGATGTTACTCAACAATTTCAATGACATCTTTGCCAGTGAAAATGAGTTTGGCCGAACTAACATCATCTAGCATCAGATCAAGACTGGAGATGTAATGTCAATCAAACAAAAAGCATACAGAGTGCCACCAGCCAGCCACGAGATCATTTGTCAAGAGATAAACAGAATGCTTAACAATGGGCTAATTCAACCATCAATAAGCCCCTGGTTGTCACCAGTGGTACTTGTCTGTAAGAAGAATGGAAAAATCCAGTTTTGTGTAGACTACAGGAAACTCAATGGTATAACTCGTGGAGACAGTTATCCAATTCTATGAATACAGGAATTATTCGATGCTTTTGGTGGGAACAAATGGTTTTCAACATTAGATTTGAACAGTGGTTACTGGCAAGTAGCCATGAATCCAGCTGACAAAGAAAAAACAGCATTTACTACTAGAGAAGGGAATTTTGAATTTGAAATGATACCATTCGGCTTAATCAATGCCCCAGCAACTTTCCAACAGCTAATGGAAATTGTTTACACTGGCTTATTGTGGAAATCAGTAGTTGTATACTTGGATGACACCAATGTATTTTCAAAAACATTTGATGATCATCTTCATCATCTTCAACAAGTGTTTGAAAGACTAAGAAAAGCAGGACTAAAGTTAAATGTAACAAAGTGCTTCTTTGGCAAGACAGAACTAAAATTCTTGGGACACATAGTCAGCAAAGATGGCATCAAAACAGATCCAGAGAAAAATAGAGATAGTAAAAAATTTTCCAGTGCCGACCAATATAACAGAACTGAAATCATTCTTGGGATTTGCCAGCTACTATTGACGTTTTATCAAAAACTTTTCCAAGATAGTGCAGCCACTTAACCAACTGCAAAACAAAGATACAAAATATGAATGGACCAAAAGTCAACAAGAAGCTTTTGATATTCCAAAAAGAAAGCTTATACAAGCTCCAGTACTGATCTATCCAGATCACAGCAAACCATTCATCATTACCACAGATGCATCTGGCCAGGCATTAGGAGCAGTACTATCTCAGAAAGGACCAGACAGCAGAGAACATCCAGTGGCATATGCCAGCAGAGATTTAACACCAGCCGAAAAGAATTATGGAACACCGAAAAAAGAAAACTAAGCAATATACTGGTCAGTCATGAAATGGAAAAAATATTTGAGCCAGAAGTTTGAGGTATACACAGATCACAAAGGATTAACATCACTTCAAAAACAAGAATTTGGAGATGGAAAACAGTCAAGATGGAAAATGGCACTCATATCATATAAGTATACTATACATTATAAAAAAAGAAAAGACAATGGAAATGCAGACAGTTTATTGCGAATAAAACAAATCTAAGAACATTTCAACCCAAAAATATAACAAAACCAGAACAATACCAATGGAAAAATACAACAAAAGATGAACATTGTTACCGGAGGTTTTTGGTCTCTTTTCTATAATGTTGTTGATACTTATTTGCTGTGAATTTACGTTTTCTGGATGTGGTTGAACCTCCAGTAACTGAATTTTTAACTTCAAATTATCTCCTATAATTTAAACTTGCTGGGCTTATAAGTGGAATGGCCAATTCCATGCCAGTTGCTTAATGTAGTTACATTGTAGTAAACGTCAACTCTTTTCCAGGAATTGCTTGTTTAGAAGCTCATAAAAAAATGTGTAGTTACTTTGCTGTAAAAGTCAACTCTTCTACAGGAATCTCATCTGTAGGCTACCCTAATGATTGTAATAAGAAAAATAAAAGAAAATAAAAGAAATGTAAAAGAAATAGAATTTTTGTCAAGAGAAACGTTTTCTATTCAGGCCTGGAGTCATTAACAGTTTACTAAAATTGGTAGCTAATCAATTTTAAAATGTTAGTTGGGTTTTGGGGATTTTCCAAGTACAATAATTAAAGAATTTGGTTTTTCAAATTATTTGGTATTTATTTCTTTTTGTATGTGTAGAAATGGTTCTAAGTAATAAATCTAAAGTAAGATACATTTTCTTGAAGAGAGAAGCTCTTCTTTTATACAACTTGTTGTAACACTATTCTATGAACTTGAACTTTGCTATTTTCTACAATTTTGCTGAACTAAAGATA